>PVIA01002768.1:0-194063 GCA_004024845.1 Tonatia bakeri
AGGAAGGATGGGGTGCTGGGCCAGGTAGGGGGGGTGATGAGGGCGCGCTGGACGCACCGCCGTGCGCTTCCGAGGGAGAGCGCTCTTAAGGGGGAAGCGCTTCGAGGAAGGTCCTAGCCAGGGGCTGGGCCGGGGAAAGGAGGCGGTGGGGTCTGTGCCCTCCCCTTGCTCCCGGAGCCGCCGTCTTTCGAGTCTCGGCTGGGGGTTGGAGGGCACACAGCCGGCTCTCCGCGTTCAGGCCAGGAGAGAAAAGACTTGGCCCAAAGAAAGTGACTTAGGCACCTTCAGGAACTCTCCGCGCCCGGGGGCCTTCGGGCAGCCCTCGACCCCCGCGCGTCTCCCAGTTCCCGGGGGACGCGGGTCCTCGCTGGGCGGGGCTGCTGGGCCCCTGGGCCGTGGGAGCGAGACTCGGGTCTGGAAAAGCCAGGCACGTGGCTGGCTCTCTGCCGGGCCCCCCATCCCACCTCAGGGCCCCCTTTTCTTGATCAAGTTCAAGCTCAGGCTCCTCGGCTGACTGCCCACTCCCCTCCCCCTCCCTCTGTTCCGCACCACCTCGCCTCTTCACTCTTCCTTTGTCTCTTTCCCACCACTTATTTTACACCCACCCCTGCACCCCTCCTTCCTCCAGGCGGGCGCCTAATAGTCCAGGCTGGGCTCACCTGTCCCACCCAAACATTTCAGCGACCCCGAGCGCTTGCCACCGGCTCGGTGCCGGCTCCCTCCCACCGGTTATTGTGCTCCTCTAGACCACCCCGTGCGGGCTCCTTACTGAGCGCTGGCTACAGTTGTAAAGTAATAGGATAATATCAAGAATGCAGCTCTATCCCAGACCTGGGCGCGCACTGTACACGGAGACAGCCTCGCAGGAGGGGAATGACCCACGCGGGTCAGAGACGCCGTCCTCCGCGCAGACACCCCTCGTCAGCCTGGGGTGCTAGAGAAGGCGGCATGGGGCGTCGCGGGGTGAAAGCGGGGCGCGGGGGGGGGAGCCTGGATCTCCAAAGGAACCTCAAATTCAGCCTGAAACATAGCACGCTCTTCCCGAAACAGCAGAATTAGAGCCGACAGGGAAGATGGGTCAAGGGCAGGTGCCCCCTCCCCAAATGCACACCCTCCGTCACATCGGGTCAATCTCAGAAAAATCTTGTGCTTTAACAGAGCTGGGGAGCGCCTCTCACGGAATTTTGTGAGAAAATGGCCAAACACCAAAACGAAACCCGATAACGATCCCACCTCCTGGTTCCTCGGGTCGAATCCAAAGAGGAAGGGCAATTTCTACTGACTTTACGCTACAACTCATTCACAGTGGAACCAACAAAGAAGAGAAAACGAGACAGCCACTGCAATTGTTTGCAATTTTGAAACTGCCTTTAACCTTCCAACTTTTTTTTTTTTTGTAAAATGCCTTTTTTCTTTCTTCCACTGAAAGCTTTGCATTGTGAACAATCCGAGGTAAACAAGTCTCCCTCTACAGGTGAGAGTTGGAAGTACAACAGCACAGGTTCAGAGCTGAGTATGCTCACCCACTAGAAAAATGAGATGACAACACATGGAATTGAGGCCCCCAGACTTCCCTCCACACTTGCCGAAGAATTTCGTGTCAATACGCAACTCATATGTTACTCACTGGCACCTTTTATCCCTGCAATCAAGTGCGTTTGCAAACCAATTCTCTCTTCCCGGCTTTCTGTTACATCTTCACTGCATCCTCCGTGGTGGGACACCACTTGGGGGCTTCGGTACCTGAAAGGCCACATGTGTTGGTGCCCAATAATGATTTTTAGAATTAGTGGCCACAGCTCTTAAGTTCATCCAGGGAAGTGTGGGTGTTTCAAACACAGAAACTCCTTTCTCACTCCAAAAATGAGATATTCAGGTCCAGGATTGCCCATCTCTTCCCACCACATTCCTAGAAACCTTCGACTTCTCCTGGCTTGAGTCACTATTTCAGAGCAGTGGTGGACATCTGCGTTTGAAATACAATGCCAAGTCCACCTGAAGTTCAAAGGTGGAATTGAGCCCAAATAACCCAGTTCTTCTCTGACTAATAAAAGAGAGATAGTACTGCCCATGAGGGCAGAGCCATGATTTTCTCTGAGCACGAAATGTAAACTCGTCTACCATCCTAGAGATAAAACAGCCCCAGCCCCGCTCTGCCCCCAGAAGCAGTCAGGAGCCCTGGAAGAACCTGGCTTGTTTAGCAGCGCCGGGAATTAGGCAAGTTTTATGTGTGCTGAAGCCTGCAGAAATCTCCTGCAGGAGCTGCTGCTCCTTGAGTAACCTTGTGTAGGCTGCTTTCAGCGTCCTTGTGCCTCTAGACAACTCCCTCCATCCTTAAAGTGGCCACAGCACGGGTCTTAACAAGGAACTGCATGACCTAGTTTTCTGACCACTAATTCTCCCAATGCTGTGCCCCAGTCTGGTGGGGGATCACGGCAGAGAAGGCTGTCCGCTTAAGGGGGCAGTGCTGCCTCCACGTCTTCTCCAGGTTCTGCAACAGTGGGCGCTTTGGTAAGTGCACAGCTGGTGGGCACTGGCTCCATGGTGCTTCTTAAGCAGCAGCCTCTCCTTGTAGCTTCCTATGTGACATGGGCCTGTCCACAAGTGGGAACCTAGTTATGGGAACCAGGGGGTTATTATTATTTTTTTTTACATTTTATTTATTTATTTTCAGAGACAGGGAAAAGGAGGGAGAAAGAGAGGGAGAGAAACGTCCATATGGGAGAGGAACATCAATCGGTTGCCTCTCACAGGCCCCACCTGGGGACCCGGCCTGCAACCCAGGCATGTGTCCTGAGTGGGAACCGAACCAGCAACCTTTTGGTCCACAGGCTGGTTCAATCCACTGAGCCACACCAGCCAGGGTAGAACCAGGAGGTTATTATTGGGAATAACAGGATCTTAGTATGGCCAGAGCAGATGCTGTTCAAGCATCTCAAAGCATTAGAAAAAACATTTATCCCTACAAATGACTCGTTAACGACAGGAGGGAACATGTGTCTGCACAATGGAGAGACCCACCAGACAGGCCCCAGCCAAGTGATCCAAGTCAGCACAGCGGGGCCACCCAACACAACGTGCCCCCTCCTGAGGGGAAGCAATGCGAGGACACAGCACCACTCACATCGTGTTCTCCCCCAAATGCGTAACCTAGATCCCATCATAACCTGGATCTGTCCTGCACTCTCAGAAGATCCACTGTTACTAATCTGACTGTTCTAAACCACGAGACGAGAGAGGAATAGCAGCTACATGCCGAGTTTGAAGCCTGGTTGGATCTTGGGCATAGGGGTGGAGGCGGAGACCATGTCAAGGAGAGGCAGAGGATCGGGGAGTGAGGGATACAGTGGAGACGGGCTGAGCGGGGAGACAAGTGTGAGCGCTGGGCTGCGTGGTTGGGGAAGGCCACCATGTGCCCTGACGCTGGGCTGGGATGGCAGAAGTCAACAGCTGGGGGAAGACCTGGGGCACAGTCTTTCGGGCGGAGAGAACAGCCAGTGCAGAGGCTCTGCGGTGGGAGGGGCCTGGCGTGTCTGAGGGACAGGGAAGGGAGGATGGCAGTGGGCGAGGGGTGGCGTGGGGGGAGGTGAGGGTGAGGGGGCACGCAGAGCCTTGTACGCCATTGTGAGGGGGGTGGATTTCATTCCAACAGCAGGCGAACGGTGGAATACGGACTCTGTTTTCAGATCAGAGGAGATGAGCGTGTAAGGAAGGAACAGCGGCAGCAGGGAGACCAGTTGGGAGGGCTAGCCAGGAGTCCAGAGCGAGGGTCTCACCAAATGGGATCAGTTCAGATTCTGGCTCCCATACCAGGCACGTGACCTTGAGCACCATACTTAAGCCTCCGTGAGCTTCAGTTTCCTTATCTACAAAGCGGGTAATAAGGTAGTGTGTATAATGTAGTATTTGACACCAAAGTGCCCCCTCTGAAATTAGAAACCTTGGTAGCCAGCCTCCAAGGTGGCCCCCGATGACCCTCACATCCTGGCACCACACCCCAGATCCCACCCGCCACGGAGAACAGGCCTGTGAAACCCACGGGATCATCGGAAAATGAGGGTGTCTGACTTCAGAAGTTAGGCCACGAAGCACTGCTTGAATTTTCCCCAGAAGGAGTGCTTGGTGAATGGGAACTTTTATCACCACCAGGACTCTGAATTTCCACGGTGATGGTCCTGTCCCCCTCCACAAAGGCTGCACCGGTTCCCTCAGCCACCAGCAGCACCCTGCGGTTCTCATTTCACTGCACGCTGGACAGTAACTAGTATCCAAAAGGCGGAAAACGGCCTCTCTAGTTTTCCTCTGCCCTCTTCATCTGGGGGTGTGAGCCCGTGTTCACGTGTGTCCTGTCTTCCTCTCTCTTTTCCTCCCCCCCGCCCCTCCCTCCCTTCCTCTCTCTAACAATCCGTTTATCTTCTTTGTCCATTTTTCCACTTGCATACGTTGGTTGGCAGTTCTCTTTTTAACGGTTTTGTAAGGAGTCTTTGGAAATGAAATTAATCTTTTATCATATATTTTACAAATATGTTTTCTTTTTGTGGTCTTTTTGTTTATGAAGGGATTTCTTTCCATATGGAAATTTTATATCACCCCATTAGTTTCTTTTCTTTTTTTCCCCTTTAGGGCTTTAGGGCTTCTGGTAAAAACAAAGTTTGTTTTTTCCCACTTTAAGATTATAAAAGTAATTCACCCATATTTTCTTCTAGAGCATTTATAGCTTCATTACAGTTAAATCTTTATTCCATCTGTAATTTATCAGCATATAAGTAGTGAGGTGGGGTCTAGCTTATTTTTTAATGGCTATCCAAGTTGTCCCAATACCATCTTTTAAATAACCCGTCTTTGTCCACTGATTGGAAATACCGTCTTTATAGTACATGAATTTCCCATTATTTTTGGAATTGTCTATTTTATCACTCTATTCCTGTCCCAAGGGAACAGCGCTAGATATATCGTAGTACCTGCTCCCATGAACCCTCCCTACCCCAGCACAATAAAGGCAGTTGAACCCACCCCCAGTAGAGAGGCACTCCAGGTGAGCACAGTTACGGAGAAAGGAGAGGCATTTCCACCTGAGGGGCCGGGCAAGGGGGAGCTTCCTGGAGGAGTCGATGTCTACCCTGAGCCGAGAGAAGGTAGGAGGAACGTGACAGGTGGCAAGTGGGGCAGGTGCCCAGGGAGAAAGAGGAGCCGGCTAGAGGCACTGACTGTCTCACATGTGCCGCATTCAAACTGCGTGAGCCGCGGGTGGGCTGTAGCACCCGCAGATTTTCGCACCGGTGGCTGCAACCTCCTAGTCAGTTTGACACCGTTTCTGAAGTCAGGGAAACACAGTCCTATACTGTTTCCTCATTCCTTCTCTGTGTAGATAATTTCCCGGGATGAATATAACGAAAAGAGTCTGACTTGTTGAAATACACTTTCCTAACAGCTACAACAAAGGTCAAATTAGTTTCATCCATCTTTTCAGGAATGTGTTGCTTTAAAATGTCATCGGTTAATCTCTGTTCATGTCGCTCTCCTACTCCAAAACCTTCCACGCTCCCAGCTGCTGGCAGAATCAAGGTATAGTTCTCTAGCCCCGTGTTTGAGGCCTTCCACAGCTCTGCTGGCGCTGTAGCCTCCTGTCCCAAACCGTGGACTGTGCTTCAGACAGACTCACCATCTTCAGCCCCTCAGCCACCCATGTGTGACCCTCTCCATGCCTTTGATCACGCATGCTTGCAGGCACATGATCGTTCCACAAATGTGTGTGAACCCACTATCACATGCCAGGCACCATGAGTCTGAATGAAGCAATGAATAATACGGACACAGTTCTGCCCACATGGAGCCCGCAGGCCAGTAGAAAAGAGATTAAACAAATGGCCACACAGGTTCTGGTCGTAGGATGTAAATTTGGTTTGTACTTGGCAGTTGTGGGGCCTGCTGGGAAGGAAGTACCCAGCATGTGAGAAGGACACGGAGGATGCTGAGGGCTCCACTGAAGATGTGACACCTCGGTCAGGCATTGACGAACGCATAGGCGTTCACCAGGGGGACTCGGCTTTGGGTGGTTAGTGAAGACACCCTCCAACCCCGCCAAACCTAGGTCCCCACGAGCTCGTGATGTCAGTCTCACAGACCAGCAAGCTGGCTCTGGGAACGGGCCTCTCTCAGTCTTCTGTCACTTAGTGCCCTGTGTCACTTCCTGTTTTCTGTGTCACACCTCATTTCCCCAACTGGAGGTGAGCTCTCAGGGGCCGGGACAGGCTCTCCCCTGGCAGAGCCCCTTGCGGCATCCCACACATAGCAGGACCTCGCCGCGGCATGACTCAGAAGCCTGTCTCGCCCACTGCCCAGCACAGCCCTGAGGTCTGTGGCTGAGCCCAGAATTAATCACACCTGTCTCAGCATGGGCCCTGCTTCGTAACTCCCACAAAGTGCTCTCCTACCTCTCCCCTCTCCCTTCCTTCCCAGCACCTCTCAGGGGCTCAGCCGAACCCCAAGTCCAGACGCAGACCGGCACTTACCCTCCTAGCTGTGTGCCCGCTCGGAGCAAACACCGCAGGTTGGTCCCAGCAGCGCCGTTCCCAGCAGCCCCGGGAAGCCACCAACAGAGAGTGGACCTGGCAGTGCAGCAGCACCTGGGACACCGCTCAGCAGCAGGACAGCGCGAGCCGGCTCTGTGCGCCTCAGCACAGATGGCTCGCACAAACGGGTGCTTGTGAGCAGAAGTGCTCACGCCACACGACTCTTTCACACAGAGTTCTAGAGTGGGCAAACCAATGCACGCTGCTGGAGGCCAGGACAGTGGCGGGTCATGCTGGCTGAGGGGTACTGACTAGAAGGGGCACAGAGGGCCTTTGGGGTGCTGACAGTGTTCTATCGCCTTTTTTTTTAATCCTCACCAGAAGGCCTGCTCATAGATTTTAGAGAGCGGGGAAGGGAGGGAGAAAGAGAGGAAGAGAAACATCACCGTGAGAGAAACATCAATCAGCCGTCTCTCATGTGTGCCCCAACTGGGGACTGAACCTACCACCCAGCCATGTGCCCTGACTGGGAATCAAACCCTCAACCTTTCAATTTATGATTCACAGGGTGTCGCTCCGACGTGTGAGCCACACAGGCCAGGGCTGCTTTACTTCTTGACCTGAGAGTTGGTCACAGGAGGTGGGTTCAGTCTGAAAGAATTCACTGAGCTGTCCACTTAAGGACATGTGCTTTCTTCTGTGTGTATGTTATACTTCAGTAAAGGTTTGGAAAACAAAAGCAAAAAGCCAAGCCTGGTTCCCATGGCCCAGCAGCTCAGAGCTCAGCATAATCAATTACTGCACCAGCACCACGCTGGGTGGAAGTACCTGCTACCTTACTTCATCAGCCAAATAACAAGGTCAATATTAACTGCCATTTCACACCCACAGAGTAGGGGCTCTTCAAGGGAGACTGAATGACTCACCCAGCCCCCCAGTAGTGAGGAGACAGCATGCAGGGGACGTGCCCATGGTCACAGCACTGGAAGCTAGTGGCCAAGCCAAGGTCTGAACAAGGGTGTGCTGGTCTCCCGAGCGCGTGCTGGGCCCTGCCGAGGCAGGCCCCTGGGCTGGACTGTGTGACGCTGCGCTCCACTGGCCTCCAGCAGAGCAGGACGAGGAAGCCGCCAGAGCCAGCCCGGGCCCTCAGTGCAGTCAGTGGTCTCCCTCAGGCTGGGGACTGGGAGTGGGCTGGGGCTGCTGGAGGCCTTCGACCTCTGGCGGGAGCCCAAGGCTTCTCCGTGCAGCTGCAGAGGGATGCTCTGGCTGGCTCTTCAGCAGGTGACTGGGGCAGGAGAGGGCCCCTCTGCAGGCTGTGAAGTGCTGACTTCATCTGCAGCACAAAGACAGGCTGGGAAATGGGAGTGGGCTACGAAGGGAAAGGGGCAGACAGCACTTCCTCGTTTCGGCTGAAATCCCGCAATGACAGAGCCCACAGGTGGCATGTAGGTGGGTGGGTGATGGCTGAGGGTTCCAGAGCCAGAGCTGCTGGGGGCTGGAGTCTCGAGACTGGTGGTCCACATGGAGTGTGGGGGAGCAGAGGGGGGAACAGGTGACTGGGGATGTGTTTTGTTTGTATTCAGGCCTTTCCTCAGTGTGACCTCAGGCAGGTAGGTGACTTAACCACTCCAAGCTTTGGCTTTCTGGTTTCTAAAATAGGGGACAAGAGGCCCGGCTGGTATGGCTCAATGGATTGAGTGCTCAGTGGATTGAGTGCTGGCCTGTGAACCAAAGGGTCACCAGTTCAATTCCCAGTGAGGGCACATGCCTGGGTTGCAGGCCAGGTCCCCAGTAAGGGGCATGTGAGAGGCAACCACACACTGATGTTTCTCTCCCTCTCTTCCTCCATTCCCCTCTCTAAAATATAAAATAAAATAGGGAACAACAGCAGGGACTTGTTTCTGAGGCTTAAATGCAGCGATGCCTGCAGGGGGCTGGACTGGTGCCCAGCACAGAGAACCTGTCCAAAACTTCATGATCATTAATGATGGAGATAATGTGGAAAAGAAGTAATTAATAATACAGACATCAGTCCACAAACATTTGTTGAGCCCCTACTATGTGCTGGGGCCTGACCCAGGAGCAGGGACTGGGGTGGTGAGATGAGTGACCTGCGACTGTCCCCGTGAAGCTGATGGCACGGCTCAGCTGCGGGCCTTGGCCAGTCCTTACCCTGGCTAGCACTTTTCCCCTTTCTCTTCTCCCTCCCCTTCCCTTGGGAAATAACAGCATTAATGTTGGAGGGAGTGGGCTCTTCTCAGTAACTCTATGGCCTTGGTCAAGTTACTCAGACTCCCTGAAACTGAGCCTCGTCCCCGTTCCCTGTGAGACCGGACACACAGAAGCCCCCAACCATCGTTCCTGTCCTCCGCCTTGCCTCCCCTCCTCCCTTCCCCTTCCTTCCCACTTCCTCTCTGTTTCTCTCTTTTACTAGCCTTTTTCCTGCCGTGTATGTGGGCACCTGTTGTAGGCACTTGGCAACTTAACACCCAAGGGCACTGTCAAACCAAGTTTGTGGTACCTGGGCCGTGGCAGATACTGTGGACTAACTTACCTGACACCCAGACTCCACATTTCTCCCTTTCCTTTCTCAACTAGAAAGAGCTGGGATATGCAGTTCTTTCTTGCCCAGCCTCCCTTGCAGCTGGGGGTGGCCATGTGACCCTGTTCTGGTCAATGAGATGTCAACAAAAGTCTATTGGCAACTTTCTGGGAAAGCTTTGGCTTTGCTGGATGAAGGTTATACCACCCCTTCCCATCTTCCTCTCACTTGGAATGTGAAAAAATGGGTGGAGCAACAGCAGCCACCTTGCAACCATGAGGAAAAGGTCAACAATATTACAGAGACCCAAACCCAACATTGCCAGCATAGCACCAACAGTGGCTCCCCCATTCTTGTTTTAGGAGTAAAAAAACCTTCATGTTTTGCTATGCAGTCAGCTGGGGTTTTGCACTTTTTACTCAAAAGCATCTCTGACTGATTCACAGTCCTCCAGTTTGTGGATGAACTAGACAGCAAGAAACCCTATTTCCAGGCAGCTTTTTCTCTAGTGTCAGCTTCTTGAAGAGACTGAGAAGTGGGCTGTGTCTGGGCCCCCGTTGTACATACTGTGGTTCTTTGGGAAGCCAAGCACGCACTTCCATTACCCATGGACCCTGCAGGAGTGCAGACGCCGAGGCTGCTGCGCAGGCGGCCTGGGCACGTCCTGAGCTGTAGCAGAGTTCCCGTTAAAGAGTTTCTTCTGTCTCAGTCCTCTTTTTGCTTGAGGTGCTGAAAGCCATTCCAAACGTCTAAGCCTTAAAATGACCATGGGCCTGGCAAGGCATGGAGTCTGTCACTCATTTCTGCCAGGGAGAAAGCAGTACCCAGCCTGAGGTCGGGCTGCTTGTGGCCATGCTGGGCTGAGCCTCTCCCTGGCTGTCTTCTGCACCCGGCCTGAAGCTCAGGGATACCCAGGCCCTGTGATGGGGCACTGCCCAAAGGTGGGGAGGGGCTGCCTGGGGTAGGAGGTGCGGGTGGGCGGAGCTCTGGTCCCCTTTCTCAGTGCCACCTGTGACGTGCCTGCCTGTGGCTGACCCTGGACACACTGGACTTCCTCCCTGAATAGTTTCCTTGAAGAAAGGGGTTCCTCTGTCAAAAAGCCAACTCTGAAACCCCCTGGAGTCAGGCCCAAGCCTGAAGCTGCAGCAGGAGAAACGAAGGTCGGACAGCTGGTCAGGGGCAGGGCCACCCCTAAACGAGCCAGAGTCACTGGGTGCCCTCTTGGGTGCTTGCCCCCACTCACCATCACCCCGGTTATGTATCTGCTCTCACCTGTCAGAGGAAGATGCCCCATAAGGCTTCACATTGCACACACAATCTCGGTACCCGGCTGGCAGGCCCTGACAGCACTGTCAAGATTAGCCCAGGCTTGCCACCCCCTCACTCCCTCTGCCCTAGTCCCCTTGTTGTTCCTGCCCCAGGGCCTTTGCACTCACTGTCTGCTCCACCCGGAAAGCCCTTTCCCCTTCATGGCCACAGGGGCTGCCCCTTCTTATCCTTCAGGTCCGGGCTTGCTGCCACCTCTGCCAAGAGACCTCCTCACCCACAGACACAATCTATCAACCGACCCTGTTTTCGTTCTCCGCCTTAAACTCCTCACTTTCGTGTATTCTCCCCCCATTGACCTGTTTATCATCTCTAAGCCTGCAAGCTCCCTGACAGTGGGCCTCTTATCTGTCTCCTTTGCTGGTGAATCCTCCGTGCTTAGAACGGTGTCCAGGACACAGGAGGAACTTAAGTGATTTCTGAATGAAAGGAGGAGGACTGCTTTTAAAAGCCATGCAAACACTGGGTCACAGGGAGGGCAAGGGTCTGGTGGACGTGAGCAGAAGCCTCTGTCTCCTGCTGAGTGGAGGTGGGGGGGCCGCCAGCCCGCTGAAGGCCCATTAACGAGGTAAACACAATCACAACCAGGAACACTCTCGGCTGTGCTTCTCCCAGTCCACCCGAAGCCATTATCTCTAATTGATCTCTAGACATCAGCTGCTGAAGCCTCCACAAGCCTCCTAGACCCTCCAGGTCTGGTTACAAAGCCACAGCCCACCCACCCACCTAGTGGGGCAGGGTCTCCCGCAGCAGCTCTCGGCGGGGGTGCTGGGAGCCATCTGGGCCCCACAGGAAAAGGGACCGTCAGACTGGCGAGAGGCAGGGTGGGCCGAGAACCTGTGTAAAAGCCACAGCCGACACACACGCTCAGCCCCAGGGGCCAAGCAGCCTGCATTTCAGAGCCTTAAGTCTCCACAAAACCACCAAGGGTCGTGTCCTCAAAAATACGTGACAGAGAGGGAGCTCCGAGAAAAGGGGCTCTGCCCAAAACATCCCACGTGCTCTAGATGAAGGAGACATTCTGAAAATTGGAGACAGGAGATTAGTTATTAAAAACACCAACGAAAATCCTACAGGCCTTAGCCACGAGACACCAAGGCCGCTCTGGGTCTCCGTCAGGCCAGGGCCCAGAATTCGGAGGTCACGAGGTCAGCAGTAGGTTCAGTGACCATCTGGACGTTTCAAGCCACCCTTTCCTGGCTCGGCTGGGAGAGGAGAGACGCCGCCCTTCCTGTTGGGTGTCCCTCATCCTCGGAGACAGAGCAGGGAGCCCACCGCCCAGGGCGCCTCGCAGGGCGTTCACAGGCCGCCTCCCATTTACGGAGGCGGGGCAGTAGCACCTGACCTTGCCCCTGGCTCTTCCCTCGACAACCACGAAGCGTCCCAGGCCGCCCTGCACACAGGATCGGCTCGGGCGCCGGGCAGCTCTCCTGCCTGCGTCAGTCAATTACCGGCGCTGCGTGCGTTTTTTTCCTGGGTAACCAAGTTGAAAGGCCACATCTGCATCCCTGCTGCGGGGGCTGGGTGTCTGCAGCCCAGAAGGGGACTGCGTCTTTAGGGGCTGACAGGGACAACCAGCAGTTTAGGTTTGGGGGTGTCTACTCCTGGCTACTGGCTTTCAAGCCCGGATGTCAGCTGTTTTCTGCTTTCGTCCCACACCTTCAGGGACACAGAAGGAACAGTCGCAGACCTCTCCGAACCCAGGCTGCCAGGGCGGTGCTCCTTTTCTCTGAGAGTTTGGAAGCCGCAGCAAGTTCCCAGAAAGCACCTGGAGATTCACGACGATATACAGTGATGACTAAAATAACGCCCCCAACAGAGATGTTTGACAAGGGGTTTACACTCCTCTCTCGTCTTCTCCAAAACAGAGGTTGCTAAGAAAACATTGTCTCTCAAGTTCAGAGATGCCGTATTTTGCGTGACACTGTCTTTAGGAGGATGGGGGCCCTGGGCTGTCAGCGTTGACAGCCCCCAGGTCCCATCGCTGGGCTCCTGGTGGGCCCAGCTCACAGTCCCCCATTTCTGCATGAACGGAAAGGCCGGCAGTGAAAGCCTCCTGCTTACACGGTCGCATCAACGGTGCCTCTACGGTGTTTTTACCCCACGAAGAAGGCCATGCAAAAAAACTGAGGCATTAAACAATTTTTCCCAAATCACTCTTTTTTTCCCAAGCCAAGGAAGCTTTCCAAAAGAAGGACAACAAAGGGGAACCATTTCCACTAAACATTAAGCCACGTTAGTCCTAAAACTGAACATGGTGTGGAGCGGGTACACGACCAGACAGAGACCAATGGACTGAATGGAGGTAGATTCCGTTCCAGGTGGAAGTTTAGTAAATTACAAAGGTGGTAACCCAAATCGGAGGGAAGAAAACAGTCTTGAATGAGGGAGGTGGACAGAAAAGGGCAAAGCGGGATCCACGTTTCAGAACACACCAGCACAAGGTCCAAATGGATCATAGATTAAATGTGAAAAATAAAAACACGTGCATACTTTGCTCTGTCAGCTGGGGGGGGGTGTCTCAAAGAAAGGGCACCCCGGCAGCAATAAGCACACCTAACAGCCGGAACCTGGATTTTAATGCGCTTCTCCAATGTAAGGAACCAGAGCTCCTTGGTGGCTGATTCTAGGGCTGGGGCGGGACATATATAAGATGAGCCTGGAGCATATTGTAGTGCCAGAAAGTAAAGAAATATTAAAACAGAATAAAATGGAATGAAATCCTACAAAAAACAAACCCAAAGAAAAAATCAGGGAGGGTATTGTCAAAATAGCACAAAAGCCAACTGAAAGAGGTCCCAATGACCAAAGCAATTTGGCAATAAAATGAAGAAGTATCTAATTATAACCCAAATATAAAATAAATAACCACATAAAGTGGTTGAGTGAATTTATAAATGAGGAAGGAGAGAGAAATCTCCCATGCACAAGAATCCCAAATAATGCACGTGGACACCTCGCCCTCGAGGGAGGACAGCATAAGTCCCCGCTCCTCAGGTGTGGGTTCCGAAGGTGACCTCCTTCCAGAGAACATGGCAGACGCCTCCGCAGCCTGGCGTGCCCGAGGCCAGCACAGTGGTCCCAAACCACGCAAACGGCAGGGACCCTCGACATGAGGTGGCACAAACGGCACTCTGCGCTGTGGTCTGCCTCCTAATAACCCATAACCCCAACTTTACGTACTGGGAATGACATCAGACAAATCCCAAAACTCTATAAAATGCCTGGCCAGTACGCCTCACAACTGTCAGAGTCATCGAAAACAAAGGAAGTCTGAGAA
This sequence comes from Tonatia bakeri, assembly GCA_004024845.1. NCBI lineage: Eukaryota > Metazoa > Chordata > Mammalia > Chiroptera > Phyllostomidae > Tonatia > Tonatia bakeri. The sequence continues at coordinate 13,661 of PVIA01002768.1, forward strand.
GTTGTCACAGCTGACAAGAGCCGAAGGTGACCTAGCAACTCAAAGCACGTTGTGCCCCTGACAGGACTGCAGAACGGAAAGAGAACGCTAGGCAGGGACTGAGGACAATGAGACAAATGGTGGGCGTGAGCTAACGGTGATGTAGCAACATCAGGCTCATTAGTTGTGACGAGTGTATCTCGCTAGTGTAAGATGTTAATAATAGAGGGATATGGGGTGGGTGGGTAATGTAAGAGATCTGTAGTATCTTCTCAATTTTCTGTAAATCTAAAACGGTTTTAAGAAACAGTCTATCAAGAAAAGAAGAAACTATGATAATATTAGAAGAAAACACGGAAGTGGAGAAGAGTTAGCCCTTTAAAGACTTAAATTCAAAAGCCGTTGAAGAAAAAAATTAATATATTTGAGTACATAAAAATTAAAATGACAAAACACACACACACCCTAAGCAAGAGCAAAAAACACAGGGCTGAGGCTGGGAAAAAGGGGCAATGGCCCAGTGCAGGGAGTCAGAGGAAGGAAGTGTAATCGCAGGATGCTAAAGGGCTCCGCTATGAAACACACATACACAATCATAATAGTATAAGTAACAACAGGCCCTGGCCGAGTGACTCAGTGGTCAGAGCATCTTCCTGAGACGCCAGGGTTGTGGGTTTCATCCCTGGTCAGGGCACGTACAAGAATCAAGCAACGAATGCATAAATAAGTGGAATAGCAAATCGATGTCTCCCCCCACCTTCCTCTCTCTCCCTTAAAAAATATCAACAAATAAAAATGAAAAAACAGGTAATAGGCAGGCAGCTCCCAGAGGCCTGGTGATGGTGTCTCAGAGGCACAAAGGCCAGGAACTGAGAAGAAAGGAAGGAGGCTAGAAACTGAGAAGTGGTCCCCCCACACACGTCGGCGGGGAGAGGATGAGAGGGACGAGGTGGCCGAGGCGGCCAGCCCCACAGCCTCACAGGGTCCCCGGGGTCTGCACCATGCACATTTCTAGGGAGTGCACACAAATGCTCAACGTTTGAAGACACTGGGCCAGAGAAGAGACTGCAGCAAGGCAGCGGCAAAGATTACGAAAGGAGGCGAGATCAGTGAGGGGAAGACGCCGAGGGCTGTGGGAGAAAGATGCTGCGTCTCGGGGTGACACCCACGACGTTTTCTGTGTTCAACAGGAACAACTGACCTCAACTTGCCCCAGGGGCAGACCTCCAGGGTCAAGAGGCTCTGAAATCATACTGGGAAACTATGCCTTTGATCAGCATGAAGTATCTTTCTTTGCTCTATTTAATGCCTTTTTTTTTGGCCTTGAACGTTTACTTATAAAAATATGTCTCTTATAACTGCCAAATACATTTTGCCATTTAAAAAACCCATCTGGGCCCTGGCTGGTATAGCTCAGTGGATTGAGCGTGGGCTGCGAACCAGGCATCGCAGGTTCGATTCCCAGTCAGGGCACATGCCTAGGTTGCAGGCCATGTCTCCCAGCAACCGCACATTGACGTTTCTCTCTCTCTCTCTCTCTCCCCCCCTCCCTTCCCTCTCTAAAAATAAATAAATAAAATCTTAAAAAAAAACCAAAACATCTGTTTTTGACTCTAGTGAAATCTAACCCATTTATATTTATTGTGATTTACGGGTGTTTGGTCTTGTCCCTGTTAGCTTACTCGTGTTTTCTCTACAGTATAAAGATACTGAAGTAGAAAGATACTTTTGGTTGTTTCTTCTCTTATCTCCCCGTTTCCTTATTCTTGCTGGGCTGGTCAATTTTTCTTTGTTGTTGTTTTTTTGGTTTGTTTGTTTTCATTGTTGTTGTTTTTAAATTTTCTTTAGCGGGTTAGACGTTCTCCATTCTATTTCTATTCCATGGAGATTACTCTTCAATTAAAAAAAAAAAAAAGACATCACCCTGGCTGGCATAGCTCAGTGGATTGAGCGCGGACTGTGAACCAAAGCATCGCAGGTTCGATTCCCAGTCAGGGCACATGCCTGGGTTGCAGGCCACGGCCCTTAGCAACCGCACATTGATGTTTCTCTCTCTCTCTCTTTCTCCCTCCCTTCCTTCTCTAAAAATAAATAAATAAAATCTTTAAAAAAACACATTAGAACCTCTGCTTTCTTAAGAGACTATCAAAGCTTTACACACAGTGAGCCGAAGCAGAGGACACGGCAAAGCTTCCATTCTGCTGTTTCTTCTGCGAGTTTTGCCCTGCCTGCGCTGCAGGGCAGCCTGCAGATGGAGAAGCAGGAAATCATTGTTGCCCTCGAACTCTAAAACCTGGGTGTCAGAGTCAGCACGCTGGTGGGGTGGCTCGAGACAGGTTGAGAGTCCTGTGAGTCAGGCACTGTTTAAGTAAGTGCAGGCTTTCACTACAAAACCCAGGAACTATGTTTCTCCACTGGGTGTGCCCATTTTCTTGAGGACCTTCTGAGCAGGAGGGAGGCTAAAGAGTGTCCACGAGAAAAGAGAGCCATGGAAAGGGGGAAGGACTCAGAGGGAGAAGGAACAGAACCCTGTTCTAATCCCGCTGTGTCCCACAACCTGGTCCACAAGATGCTGATAAAAAAGTGAATGTGGTTACCCAAGGGACGGAAACAACCCAGTGCCCGTCAACGAATGGCTGGACAGACTCAAGGTGGTCCAGCCATACAGTGGAATATTACTCAGCTGTGAGAAGACTGTGGCTCTGCCGTGCGCTACAACACACACGAGCCTTGGAAACAGCCAGTGAAATAAGCTAGACATAGAAGGACAAATATACGATGCCACTTATATGAGGTACCTAGACAGTCAAACTTCTAGAGTCAGAAAGTAGAACAGTGGTTACCAGGGGCTGGGAAGGGGCAATGGGGAATTATTGCTTAAAGGTTACAGAGTTTCTGTTTGGGGTGATGGAAAATCTTGTGGTCACCCCTGCACAACATTGAGAATGGACTGACTGCCACTGACTTACACATTCGAGGTGGTTACAATGGCTAATTTCATGTTGCATATATTTTACCACAATTCAAAATAAGTGACTGTGCAGAGCTATTCAGAGCGGTCTTGCCTCCTTTCCCACTCAGACAGATGGGGACAGAGACAGTCCCACCCTCGACCGTGCTCATTTCCTGCCCAAATCCAGGCCTCGCTCCCCAGAGCTGACTGAGGAACAGCCCTTTCGTGGTCTCCCTTCCCAGAAAGGCCGTGCTCTGTCTCCTCCTCCTCTCTTCCTTCTGACAAACTCGTTCTGGCCTTCCCCTGCCCAGGTCCTCCTAGAGCTGTTACCTCTCAGATTCCCTCCCCTGGACCGGCTTTGCCGGTTCAAATCCCACTTGAAGTAAGTGCAAGTCCCTGAGACACCTGGCAGGCTCCCCCCCGCCCCTTCTTGTTCCTGTTTCCCGTCTAGGGTCAGGGTTCACGCTGCCGCCTAGTCCTCTCTACTGAGAAGGGCTCCTTGAGAGCAACCACATTGTCTAATTCCTCTTTATGGCCCTGGTTTCTTGTTCAAGGTCATTCACTGTGTCTCTTAAACACAAGTTGTATAATAATGTTTCTGTCAATAGCAGTAGAGGTCACTGAAACTTCTTCCATGCTTCTGATGTGCCTGGCACTGTCCTCAGCACTGAACTCGCTTTGTGTCATTTAACTTTGAACATAACTCTGTGAGGTAGGTGCATTAGTATTACTCACTCTCAAGGAACTGGTGAGGACAAAGCAGCACAGAGAGGCCCAAGCCATTTGCCCAAAGTCACACAGCGGGTGGCTGGTGGAAGTGGATGCGGCCTGGCTCCCGGGTCCTTAGTTTGGATGGGAGGGCAGCACGCACTGCCTGAGAATAGTGCTGCTCTACGCTGGCCCCCTGAAGGGAGCAGGGGGGCCCCTGGGCAGGGGCTACCGACCCTGCAGACCCCACACGAGCGTCAGGGGGAGGAGGAGTTCTGCCTCTCCTCCAGGACCCTCCAGGACCCAAGGAAGACTGCGGGCCAGGAGCACAAGGCAGAGCAGAGGGAGGCAGAGGTTAATGGAAGCCAGTAAGAGCCTCCATCAGGCGGGCTTGCTTAAACAATGGAGCCGCGCACGGCTTCACACGCTGCTGGGGAACCATTAAAACCATTAGCAGGACATTAGCGCTGCTCCAAGAACTGGCGAGGGGAGGCGGAGGAAGGTGCTGACAGCCCTCCCACTCTGGGACAGACCAAGGAGCTGGGGGCAGCGGGGGCGGGGGGTGGGGGGGCGGAACCAAAAAAGAGCCGAGCGCGGGGTTGGGTGCCCTGGGAAAGTCGCGGCACCTCGGGGGGGTCTTGGCCTCTGCTGCTATGAAATGAAAGTACATGTCCGGGAAGGAACACAGATGATTTGTCTCTCTCCTTCCGGGTCTGGATCCGATTTCTGCAACGGATTCAAACACTGGGGTCTCGGGAATGATCAGGATAACTGCGCCCATAATGTGAATATCGAGTTACATGTGTGCCTCTGCAGATAAGTGAGCCTGCCTAAGGTAGGGGAGACCCCCTCACCTCAGCCCCGGTCTTGTGCCAGATTCCTCTTCGGGTGTTTTCTTAGGCATTGTATATTCAAGGCGTCCCCAGTTCCCAGGCTGAACAAAGCCTGCTCTGCCAAGGACGTTTCCCCTCCACCAGTGCCAGGGGCCGTGCTCTCTCCTGATGAGCACGCCGCCATCCAGGGAGTGTGCAGGGAAACAGGGCCTGGGGCCCCGGCAGGTGCACGGGTTTGGGGACGGAAGAGATCTAAGTTTCCATTCGTGTTCGTGGTTGTGTGACCTTGAGCAAATGCTGTCCCTTTTTGAGGCTCAGCTGTGGCATCTGTTACATGGGGATGGTAACAGGACCCTGCAGAGCTTGAGGGTGAAGGGCCACGTGTGTCGAGTGCTGGACACAGCACTGGTGCCCATGAAAGACCCCCTGCCTGAGACGGCACCCAGTGAGCTCGCTCCCTTGTCCCGGCTCCCTAAGCTCCTCCTGTGGACCGGGGTGTCCAGTCTGGTTCTCCTCTCTCTCCCACTGAGCTGCGAGAGCTGGCAGGGCAGAGACTTGGCCTGCTCCCCACCGGCTCCTTGGCACCTGGCTCAGGTGCACAGTGGATGGATATGGGCAAAGAAGTGAGTGAATGGCAGGAAAGGTATATAACCAGCTTATTTTGGTAGGTGGAAACATCAAGACCCAGAGTGCAAAGAGACTCCAAATAATTTGGAAAACCATGACAAAACAAACAAACAAACAAACAAACAAAAACCCAAAGAGGATTTTAAAGTGGTGCGTACAGGATAACCCCCTTGCCACTCCGCAGTCTGCAAGGGTGGCCACAGGGATCTGAGTGGTGGGTGGCGGTGACTTTTATCACCGCTCCTGCTTTCTGGTTGCCGATTTTCCTACCCAGGCTGTGTGTCACCTGTGTCCTTAAGGTTTTTTTATGGAAAAAACCCAAATGAGAGAGAAAATATGACCAGTGGCCACCAGCCCAGCACTTCTCTGGGTGTGCCCTGCACACAGCCCCGGAAGGGCTTTGGAAGATCGGCCGCTGGCGAGGGCGCCTGGGGGCTGCCTCAGGCCCCCTGAGCAACACCCGCCCGCATCCCTCCCCAGCTTCATCCCAGGGAGAGTGCACCGGCCGTTCTCATTCCTGAAAGCTTCCTGCCCTGCCCCTCCGAGAAAATGTATCCGTCCTCAGTGCAACTGGATGTGATTTCAGTTTTATAGCTTTATGAGAGTTTTCCCAAGTAAGGACAAAAAAAAAGATTTTATCAGGATACACTCTCCTGTTTTCAGCTCGACGTGGCCACTGTGGTGGCACCTCCTGGGGGCTGTGTCTCAGGAGGGAGGGCCTGTGAGGGCGGAGTCTGGTCCCAAAATGCCTCGCACCTGGAGGGCGCTGTGAATTTTTGCCAGATGAATCAGACTTCAAGAAGAATCTTCCTTCTTTGTGTGAATGTTGCTGTTGGGTTTTCATTTTACCTAATCCCCTGGTGGAGAAGAACCCCTCTCCCAGCTTAATCTGACATGCTGGGCAACAAGTAATGTGATTCTTTTTTTTTTTTAATTTAAACTCTTTTTATTGATTGATTTCAGAGAGAGAAAGATATCAACTTGTTTTTCCACTTATTTATGCACTTATTGGTTGATTCCTTTATGTGCCCGGGCCAGGGATCGAACCCACAACCTTGGGATATGGAGATACCGCTCTAACTAACTGAGCTACCGGGCCAGGGCAAACAATGCACGTCTGTCCCTTTCACAAATAAACCCAACCACCTGTTCGCTGTCTGCTCGGAGCAAAGTGAGGGGAAATGTCCTCCTTGCTCTATTTCTTGTCTCTAGGATATCGAATGCTGGAAAAAAACGAACTACTGGGACTCTTTTTTCATCTGCCTGCAGGAGCACCCACCCCACTTTGTTCAACATTAATAAAATATCGTTTACCCTGGCCCCCCGTGCATTTAGGCTTGGCCTATTTTCCACGCAGCCTGCGTGAGTGATTTGCAAACACTACAGGTGTCAGAGCAATGAGCAAGGAATGAAACCACTCTCAGAACCTGGCCTTGGGACACGGGGTTTGCCGGCAGTGCAGCCAGTCCCGCAGCTGTGTCTGAATGGGGCCCTGCTCTGACTGTGCCATAGGAAAAAAGCTACTAATTCAAATACATGTATTTTTACAAGCTGAAGAATCAAAGACTTCCGGGTCCTTGGCCCTCCTGGCTGCTGCAGATAAATAATCTGGTGAGTGATGAGATTTTTTGTTTTGCCATGTGCTTAGCTACATGGCGGTGCTGCCCAAGAGGCGGAGGCCCTGGGAGCTCACTGCTGCGCGTGGAGAGCTGCAGGCTGACAGATGAAAGGCCCCAGGTATGGGGTGGGATGCTGCTTCTCCTGCCAGGTGTGCCGGGAGGGTCTGTCCCTTTGATCTCCTGCCACACACAGGAGAAAGTCGGCTCCTTTCAGAGCGCCCCCATCTGGAAAGCTATGAGTGGAGGCAGGGAAGACACAGACAACTCCACTGTAAGCAGAGGCCACCCCAGTCTCGGCCTCAGCCCCAGCTGGACTAGCAGAGCACCCTGGAGACAGATGCCTGCCCACGATCCTTCCTCCCCTGGGGAGTAGAGCCCAAACCTCCTGAAATCCAGTTCATTCACAGCGGTCCATCAAGTGCCTCACACTGTGCTTCCCCCCTTGTTCAGCAGAAGTCCTCACAGTCTGCATCAGCCACAGCAGCCTCTCAAATGCTCACAGCACTGCTTCCCTCGAGCCACAGGGTCCTCGCATAAGCTGTTCCCTCAGCCTGGAGCTCTGTTCCCTTCACATCTTGATCTCAGTTGAAACACCCCTTTCAGAGGCAAACTTCCCTGACCCCTCCCCCCATCCACCCCACCCACATCTACATATGGACCCTCACAGTGCCACGTGTCCCACTGCGTGGCATCTGTCACAGCTGCACTGCGACGGTGGATGAGCCTCCCCCTGGATTGTTCGTGGCTATCCGCTGTGAGCTGGGTACTTTTGTGCCCTCTTCGCTCACCCCCAGCCCATGGAGTGGGGCTCCGTGCATATTTGTTGAATGCCTGAACCCTTGCTAATGCATCAAGCATCAATCCCCACAGACAGTGAGGCTCTGCACATCCAAATGCGATATAACAGGATCCGTCAGTGAGGGATCGCAGGTGGGCTGTGTCGCTGCCGTGGGCTCGGGATCTAACGCCAGTTTGTAGGAAACAGAGGGCCATTCCAGTGGCTCTGAGCGTCACTCCTCACAGTGACTGGGTGACTGACGGTGACGGTGACAGTGACGGTGATGGGTCAGAGTGGTGATGAGAACTCGTGAGAAGCCAGGCACCCGCGACAGTGTGGATGGTGACAGGGAAGGCCGGGAGCCCCTGCGCAGTGGCAGCCAGCGGAGCCCTCACGCTGAGCGAGCTCGGTGGTGGTGAGACTGTAACTACCACCCCCCTTCCCGCTCACATGCCTGCACAGAAACAGCTTTGCCACGTCATCTTTGATTACGTGAAGTTTCTTAGGGATGCAACCATCACAGAACAGACACTCTGAGGAGAGCAAATGCCAGAGACACAGAGACGCAGAAAGCTCTGCCACCCACAGCAAAGCTTACGCCATGCAACCTTTAGGGGCAGGTCATGGTGGGTCAGCCGTCCCTCCTTAGCGGAGTGTAAACTTCAAGCCAACCAGCTCGAACCGTCGAACTGGGCGCCACAGCCCCAGACGCCACAGTCCCAGACGCTACCTGAACACCCTGCTACATCACCTTGGTGCTGGCTCAGAGCCATCGCCCCCTCACAGTCCCCCGCTCCCATGACAACACGTGCTCAGGTTGTCAAGGAGACCAGCGGTAAGCAAGACAGCACGCACCCAGGGCTACAAGTCAGACTTTCAGGGAAAGAACCCACTCCCCTGGTCCGGCCACAAAGACACAGTGGGCTCGGCTGTCACACCAATGAGAACAGTTGGAGCCGGAAGTGAGGGCCTGCCACCCTGGTTTTAGGCAGCGGCAGAGGAAGGAGGCAGCACTCACTCGACCTCCTTTGAAAGACAGTCAGGCTACTTGCTTTGCAAAGGGCTAGAGGGTGGACTGTGGGGAGGCAGGCAGAGTGGTTTTCTTTTAATAGCCTGTTTCCACGGTGCCTGACAACCCTTGGCAATCCCCAGCTGGGGAGTCTTGGACAGCCAGGGGCCTTATCTTACACGGGCCACCCGCCAACACCCATCCTCCTGGCCTGTCTGGGCCCCAAGAGTGACAGAGGCCAAGGCTGGCAGCCAGGGCCCCTCCTCTTTCCTCTCCCTGGGGAAAGGAGGTGAGTGCTGTAGCAGACAAAGGGCAGAGCAGACACAGAACCACCCAGGAGCCAAGGTCTGCGGCTCTTACCCTCCCCCTCCCTGGTCCCTGCCCTTGGGGAAAGTCTTGTGAAGCCTGAGCTCCCTGGGTTTCACCGAAGACCCAGCGGGGCTGTCTGCCCAGCAGACCCTTTAACTAGAAACATTCCTTCCCTCCCCTCTCAGCCCGGCCTGCACGGCCCAGATAACCAGATAAGGGCCTCTTTGATTTCGTGTTTACACAGGCTGTGGCCCCACATCTTGGGAAGGATCAACCACATCCAGGCAAGTTGGGACACCTCCAGGTGAGGTGAGGGGGGACAGACGTCTTACCTGCTCCTGGGAATTCATCACCCGCAACTTCATCTGCTTCAGGTACGTGGAGGTGAGGGGCATGTTGTAATCAATAATCCCGGAGACCAGAGGAGAGGGAGGCTCGTTTTCTGGCAGAAAGAACAAAAGGAACCCCTTTCAGTCTGTGCTGCGGGCCACCAGCGAGGTGGCACACCCTGTCGCCCACGTGGAGAACTCACCGGAGCCTGTGAGGAGGAAAGGACGGGCCCAAGGTCACAGGTGGGCAGCTCGCCCACCACGTCTGGCCCCTAGATGTGGACTGCACGGCACTGAACATGTGTTTCGGTTAGGTGCCAGCGTTTAACAAGAGAGTTCACATCTGAAGGACGGGAGGTCTGGCCACACAGGGCCCGTCACCCCACATGGCCAACGACTGCGGCCGCTGTGCGGCAGCCCCTCTTTCAGACAGGGTGCGAGCTCTCCATTTTGCTCTAGTCCCCACCACTCCCTACTGTTCTGTACACCTTCACTCGGTTCTGATACTGGCCAGGCCCTGAAGGCATTTACGTTTCCAGCCCTGACCTGAGGCAACTTTCTTCCTGGTGCACACCTGCCACCGCCACCCCACCCGTCTCCCACCCCGCCCCCGGCATCCCCCCAAAAGCACCCCCAGGTACCATGTGGCTCACAGCTCTGGGCCCCCTCCCCCAAAACTGGAGTTCCTCCTCCATCACACGGGACACTGTTCTTCCCATTTATTGCTTTGCTGTCCTGAAGATCAAAGTGACGTGTGTTCTTTTTGTAGAGCATTTGCAGAGCGTGGAAAGATGTAAAGAAAAATAAAAAACCCATAATTGCACTAAGCAGCTTGGCATATGCTTCTGTTTATTTTTTCCCTGTGATTTCTCTTCTTTATGTCCTTGATATCATAATACCACACAGAAAATTGGAGTCTGCTTTAAAAAAATTTTTTTGGCTTAACATTTTGTCACAGGCATTTCCTTCACCACCAAAAATCTTGTTCTGCTTTACAAATATAATTTTTATAGCCATGTACTGTTTTACCATAGTTTACTGAAGTCATTTCCTCACGAATGGCTGTTTATGTTGTTTGCTATTGTTGGCAATTATAAACAACACTGCAAGGAACATATTTGTGTGTGGGTATTCGTCCAAATTTCTGATCATTTCCTTTTTAGAGCAGATTCCAAGAAATGGAATTCATGGGTCGAAGGGTAGGAATATTCGGTAACTCTTAGGATCTCTGGCCAAGCTGCCTTCTGCGAGGACACTGCCCAGCCAATGGTTCTGCACCCAAGCACCACAGTGGGCAGTGTGCAGGGCAGGCGGAAGTGGCACCGGAGTGAGTCAAGGAAGACAGGCAGCACAGCTGAAAGAGAGCCTGTCACTTCTCCCCGGTCCAATCCCCCTTTGGGGGTCTTCTGCTATGGCCATGCTTGAAACCCTGGAGCTTCCTGCTGGGGCCTGGCTCCTTGTCCTGGAGTCACATGACCCTGCTTTGCTCTCTCCCTGGGGACACGGTCTTGGTTACCTGTTCTCTGGCCCCTCCTCCCGCTTCCCCGGCTCCAGGCCTCAGAACCAAAGTTCTCCTCGGTGCCTAGTTCTGTTCACGAGGTCCTGAGCTGGGGCTTGAGTGTGTAAGCGACTCCCAGACGAGCCGAAGCCTGCCTGCCACTGTCACCACCATGCCCAAGAAATAGGCTGAAGGGGTGCAGGGGACAGGGCCCAGGGGGAGGAATGCAGATGATACCTGAGGTGGTCTGCTGACACCTGGGGCTCCAGTGCTGGAGCCCAGGCCAGAAAGGCCCTTGAAAATGCTATGCTGAGCGAAAGAAGCCAGACACGGAAGGACGAACACTGTGTGGTTCCACTCTAGTGGAAGACCTGAACGGACCCACTCACGGAGGGCGAAGGTGGGGTAGAGTTGTCAGGGACGGGGAGTGGGGCTGGGAGTCGCTTCCTGGGCACGTGGCTTCTGTATGGGGTGACGGAAAGGTTTTGGAAATAGACAGTGGTGATGGCTGCTCAAGGACATGAAGGCAAAGTCACTAAACTGTCCACCTAAATTTATTTTTTAAAGATTTTTATTTATTTATTTATTTATTTATTTATTTATTTATTTATTTATTTTTTAGAGAGAGGGGAAGGAGAGTGGGAGAGAAACATCAGTGTGTGGTTGCCTCCTGTGCGCCCCTCACTGGGGACCTGGCCTGCGACCCAGGCATGTGCCCTGACTGGGAATCAAACCTGAGACCCTTTGGTTTGCAGGTCTGTGCTCAAACCACTGAGCAACACCAGCCTGGGCCACCTACAATTATTAAATTCTCAAGTTTTATATTATAAATATTTTACCAGAATAAAGAAAAAAAAGTCCCCTGCAAACAAGAGGGAGAGAGCCACCTAAAGGGGAGAAGGGGAGGCCACACGTGGCAAGCAGAGAAACAGCCCGGCAGAGAGGGGGCCCTCGCTGACGGGTCTGGGGACTGGAGGTGCCATTCGCAGGTGGCATGCACCTGGTGACTGCCCAGCTTAAATAAAATTTATATCAAATTCGTAAAAACAAGGGCTTTGTTTAACTTTTTAAAGCAGTGCTGTCACACACACAATTTTTGTGTTCTTTTAGGAAGATTTCTGTTCTTGAGGAAGACGTAAATGTCACTAATATAGAATGTCTCAGAAACTGGCTTGAAATGGGCCAAACTTTTTTTTGTCTTTTAAAAATCCCTCTTGCTTTGGTTGCAGGAGGGTTCTCTGATACCAATGCACAGACACCCAATGCTGTGGGGAAGCTAAAGTGTGTTCCAGTGTCCTCCCGACCTCTTCTTGCTGCCCGTCCGTCCACCCAGACTTGATCTCCTTAAGCCCAGGTGCATGCTGGGACCCGGCCCCCCCAAATCGACGGGGTTGGGTGCAGCCTGTGAGGCAGACACGGCAGCAACGACAGCGAGATGGTGCCGCTCAAAAAAGCCACGGTTCCTGTTTTCAGATCACGGGTGTTCAGACGGAGATTTCTGCCGTTTCCATTTCATTTCCTCAAAGGTGGGGTTTCTGGTGAAAAGCTGTAGACGACATGGTGTGTGAGAAGGGCCCCCTCACCCAAGGGTTCCCGGATGTCCCAGCAACTCAGGGTGCGGTCGTCCACGAAAGCCGGGTGCCAGGTCTTTTTACTGAGGGTTGCCCATGTCCTGCCTGAAATGCCACGGCCACTACAAGAAAGTCTCTTTGATAAAGCCAAGTAGGGCTTGGTTTAGGACAACAACAAAAATGGCTGAGATGGCACCCTTGGGGGGCAGGAGCAGGGGTCTTCCTTGTCCTGCTCCCTCCACACACGTCCACAGATCAGAAGCCGCTTCCGGTGCCCAGGGTGGGCCAGCAGGGCTCCCGACGCAGAGGCAGGAGCCCTTGTCCGGGAAACCTGGGACATCCTGAGGCACGCGCATGCGCGCGCGCGCACACACACACACACACATACACACACACACACACACACACACAATCCATCTGGGTCGGCGTGCTGCGCATGCTGGCCTCTGCAGTTCCCCAAGTGAGACTTCTGCTGGGGAGGCGGCACCTTGGGGGGCAGGGGACATTCCAGGTGAGGGGACCTGCCAGAGAGCTGGCTGCGGGGGTCAGAACTCGGCCCAGAGAGAAAGGCAGGCGGGTTTTTCTGGGAGTGGGGAGCCCCGCGGCTCCGGAGGCGATAATCGCTGCACATGGAGAGGATCAGCTTAGTGGGAAGAAGCTGAGAAGTGAGAAGGAGCAGGCCGGTGGCAGCTCTGTGCGGGCGTCAGGCTGGGGAGGCGCAAAGATGGACATGCCAACAAGCAGTGGCGGCTTCCCTGGGCTTCACTGGGAGGGCAGGCCCTGCTGTGGTCAGCACACGCGGTGGCCGAGCTCGAGCCACCACAAGCAACCCTAACCCGACACCTCTGTTGAGGCAGGTGCTGGCAAGGGTCACGGAGCTGAAATAATCAGGCAGGCTGCTGGTGCGAGAGGCAGAGGGACCACCCAAAGAAATGTTTCAGCGCCTCTTTGCCAAGGAAAATTGAAACGAGCCCAAGCGCAAGGCCTCGTTTTACAGACCTTGAAAATAATCAGTGACACAGAGGGCTTGCCGGGGCCAACCCACACGGGCTGAGCCCAGCGCTGACCCCCACAGCTGGGCTCCAGTGGCATTCATTAATCAGTGCAAATTTCAGCGGAAGTAGGGGCCTTCATTCCTCCAGATGGAACACGAGGTGGCGATTCTCATGAGCTTCACCTGCACAGCGGAGGAGCCCCTTGGTTCTGCGTGCCAGCGGCAGGAGCTGTCCCAGGTGGGGGCGGGGTGGGGAGACAAGCGTGAGACGAAGGCCTGGCACAGGCACGGAGGAGCCCTGAGACCCGCTGGCCTGTCGCAGGTCTCTCTCAGATTTGGAAATGGAGATCGGGGCGCGGGGCCAACTCAGATGGTGACGAAAACGACGTCTCTAGGAGGGAGGTAAGTCATCGGATCAGCGAGTCTTCAGGGAGCACCACACGTGTGCATTCAGGGTGGGGGAGGTGCAGGAGCCCTGTTGGTGCGGTCCCCATGCTCAGCAGAGTGGGACTGCTGGCGAGTCCAGGAGAGCTCGGAGGAAGAGGAACTCACTTGAGGCAGCCCTGTGGAGCAAGGGTCTGAGCAGGACTTGTGTTCAGTCGCTCAGCTGACAGCTGCCGAGCACTCGCCAGGGGCTCTACTCAGACCCTTCTGCTTCGTGCTTCCAGGAATTCCCTGTGGTGGGCGCTAGTATTAACATGCCCTCTTGCAGAAGATTCAACAGCATGCAGAGAGCTGAGGCAACCTCACATGCCACCCAGCCAGTGAGGCTGAGAGTGGGGGGAGGAGGACAGGCCAGCAGGCCTGCCAGCATGAAGCCCCTGCAGGGGCAAAGGAACTGGCCAGAAGAGAGGGATCCGGAGGAGTCAGGCACGGGGGGGGGGGGGGGGGGGGGGGGGGGGGGGGGGGGGGGGGGGGGGGGGGGGGGGGGGCGCTGGAGACCACACAGAGGCGTGTGGGCCTGGTGGCCAAGCAGCCTCCACCCGAGTGGACGCCTCTGTCGTGGAGGAAGAAATCTTCCTACAGGTAACCGGCACTGCCCACTGCTAACTCCTAGCTTGCAGCCATACAAACAACATTTTGTCATGTCAGAGAAAACAGAAGCATGCCTCCGGAGGCCCCTCTCCCCAAGAGCCAGGGCTGGTCTTGGAGGGGCCGCCGGTTCTTTAATTTTCTGTCTCTTCCCCACCGGGACTTGCTCAGGGGCCGGTGGAAGAGGAGCGTGGAGGCGGCAGGCCTGGAATTTCCCATCCTCAGACTTCCTGATCCGCCGCAGCCTCCTTTGTTTGCACTCCCGGCGCTGGGGGAGGGCCTGGGACTGTCCAGGGCCCCACACTCTGCTGGGGACAAACCGCTGTGCAGGGGAGGCCGCTTCACTTCCTTTCTTTCTTCCTAACACTCGGCCAGGAAGGGAGGCGCTCTCCCAAAAGCCCCTCGAGAAGTCTCCATCCTGTTCCCTGTCCCCCTCCTGCCCCGCCTTCCTGGGACAGGAACACAGGGCCTGCTTCTGAGGCCAGATGCAGGCTCTGATTTTCCTGTGGGCGGGTGGGGTGTGGGAGAGGGGGCAGGAGGGCTGGCATGGCAGGGGTGCCCGTGAAAGAGGGTAGGTACAGCTGACTGCATCCAGAGAGGCAGCATGGCTGACGGAGATAGGATCTCCAGGCTCTCAGCTGGGGCAGAAGGGAGAACCTGCCAGCTGGCGAGGGTGGTCCAGGAGGCCAGAGCCTCTGGCCATTAAGCAGACAGGCAAGCCTTTCAGATTCTAAGGCTGTCCATGGGCAGCTGCCAGAAACCAAACTCTTCCCTTTGCCCAGCATATGGGTTGTGGACCCGGGGTGCTCACCTGGGTGGGGTGACTCTGTGTCTCCCCGTGGGACCCCCTAGACATGGGCAGCCTTGTGTCTGGGCTCCATGCGGAACCACATGGGGTACAGGCTCGTGTTCCCACTGCACCAAGGCGCCCTACGGAACATGGTTGCTTATCCAAATGCATCCTCACAACAGCCCCCCAAAGAAGGTGTTATTCCCATTTTACTGATGGGAACATAAATTCTATTGCCTTCTGGGGAACTCGCACAAGCAGTTTCACCATAACACCCCTCTGTGCCTCATTTCCTCAGCTGTAAACCAGGACAGACAGCGCACAGGTTCACGAGAGCTGCTGTGAGCAGGCGAGGTTCAGAGAGGTCCTCTAACGCGCTGAGGAACATGCAGCAGGGAACGGGATGGCACGCCCAGCCCTGCCTGAGCTTCCAGGGGCCATGCTGTCTTCTGCTCCCTCAGTGTCTCCCCTGCTCCTTGCGTGGAAAGCTCAGCTCCTGAGGACAAAGAAGTGGCATTCCACCCAAGGACACGCAAGGGTGGGCGAGGCACAGCCTCGCGCTGTCTGCCCTCTGTCCTGCCTGGAGCAAGCCCCTGGAAAGAGAGGCTCCAGCCCAGAGCCCACAGAGCTGGTTTATATTCTACACAGCTCCTTCCAGGCTGTGCTCTCTCCCTCTTGCCCTCCCTCCCGTCCTCCCCCTCCCTCCTCCTACCCTGGGGTGGCGACAGCAAGAAGAAACAGGAGAGAAACAGGCTGCTGCTGTGCTGGCATCGCCCTCCCGGCCACAGAAGCGTGCAACCAGGAAGAGTGGCACTGCGGCCCTGGAGCCCTCGCGGCCCTCCCTGGGGAGTGGGGGAGGTGAGCGCTTCCTCCACGCCAGCAGGGAGCAAGGAGCAGCAGAGATGCAGCCTGCAGACATCCCGAGCAGCCCACCAACACAGTCCTCCCCGGCTTGCCTCTGTTCTCCCAGGCTAACAGATTCTGTGTCTGACTACCCCAGTTGCTATGGAAACAATTAGGACAGAACAGGAGGGGAAAGGTGGATGGGTGGGCACCCCTGGGACCCAGATCTAGGCAGAGTGGGGAATGCAGCAGGGAAAGCACTCCTGGCCTATCTGTGGGTAACGAATGCTGTCTTGGCCCAGGGGTTGCAGCCGGCCAGCCAGGGCCAGGCCATGAGAGGCAGTAGCCTCAGTCTAGTATCCAGCGTTACCTCAATAACTGCCACAGCCACCGGTCACCCCTCCTGTACGGCTGCCCTGTGCCAGGTACAGGGACTAACTCTCAAACCTCATCAGCCCCAGAGGCAATAGCTACCGCTGTTAAGCCCAGTTCACAGATGAGGAGACTGAGACTCAGAGACATGAGTCACTTGTTCAGGACACACATCCGCTGCGCTGCAGAGCTGGGATCTGAACTCATGCAGTGTGGCCCTAGAGCCCCTGATCTTAAACCAGGAATCCAGCACTTGAGGGAATAACCAGATCTGTTCCGTCCCTCGAGCTCTAGAAACTCTCTGATGCACCTGACGAAGCAGCTGAGGTCCAATGGCCCCCACGGGCAGGAGAGCCTCTGGGTCTGATGAGGTGGCTGGCGTCAAAAGTCACTCATGGGCGTCGGGGACAACCAAATGAGAGGAAACCGCGCCCTGCTCCTGAGCTCTGGTTGCTCCGTGGTCGCCCACTCAGGCCTCGCTGCTGGTGTTCCCTTCCCCAGGTTTGGAGGCTGCCGCCAGAGTGAAAGGCTCGCCCTTCGTTCCCAGCCTGTTTCCATCCTAAGGCAACACGCCCATGGACTTCAGCACCCTTGCAGGCCTGATGCCCAGGAGCAGCCCAGAAGCCCCGACAAGTCGCCCACCCACGGAGGGCACCATTTCTTAGGACAGAGTTATGTCACCCCAGCCAAGTGCGCCGGCCCAGCTCACTCACTGCCAAAGCCGCCTGTGAACAGACGGGCCCCACGTTTACTGGGCCTCTGGGCCGTTCAGCTCCCAGTGCAGGGGGACTGAAGGGGGGGCTGTCACTGCCTCTCACTGTGAAGGGCAGGGCTGGAGAGCATGGATGTCGGTCCGAGGGGCCAACTTCGGCTGGTCACAAGTGCTCTTGGCATCTTAAATCCTCACTCTCCCCCTAGATTTCTGATTTGTGCACAGAGAGGGACAAACCCTTAGGGAGGACCCACTACTGGCGGGTATGAGGCCACAGGGTAGGAGGGTGTGCGCTTCAAGGGCTGTGCCCCTGCCCTCTTGTCCTACGAGAGCCTGCATTAGGGCTCAGTGAGACCAAACCCTTGGGAACACCGCTAAGGGCGAGACCTGGGTGGCAAGAACTACAAAATGTGCGGAATGGGGCGAGGAGGACACTTCTCTCCAGAACCTCAGTGGGAGAAGAGGATGTGGCCTGGGCCTTGCAGTGCATTGGGAATGTACTGCTGGTTTAAACACAAAACAAAACGAGGCTTTCTGGGCAGCCCCATGGACCCGCACCGGCCTCTGGGAATTGGGACAATAGCTGGGCATGCACTTCTCTGCCTGCGCCTGCAAAGGGCAGGCCCTTCTGGTGGGAGAGCCTCTCCCTGCGCAGCCTCCCCCTGCGGCCCCCCTACCTTTGGGCTCCAGGCCGTTGGAGTTGAAGTGCATCCTCTTCTGACACTCCGTGCAGCTCATCAGGAACCGGGTCACAGCCTCTCGGGGAAGGAAGGCGTAGGTCTCCGCGATCTGAGGGGGAGAGGAGGGTGCTTGTCACACAGCTCCATGGGGGAGGGGCGGCTTAGTCACTGGGTCACCGGGCTGTGCTTTGGTGGCGGGCACTGGGCCTTCACCAGGAAGGGCGGGGATTGGAGAAGCAAGGGGCAGGTGTCTTGGATTCTCGGCCACGGAGATGAGTCAGTACTTTTGCAGAAAACCATTTGTTTTAAAAACTTTGATTAAAGGAGCTTAAAAATTAAAAAAAAAGCATTTAAACATTATTTCTAATCAGTAATCAGTAATATTTCTAATCAGTAATATTTCTCTCAGAACATTTTCTTGCTGTTCCTGAAAAATGAGCCCATAAAACTGCTCCATGGAAGGATGAAAGAAACCACTTTCCCTCCTGGAGATGGATAAACTGAGACCTACTTATAGACCCACAGGCTCTGGGTCTGGAGACAGAACCAAAGGCTCCATGAACTGTTTCCTGCAATAATTCACGGATCAAGAACCCTTTTAGGGAGAGCTGTGAAAGGCTGATGCCAAGGGATCAGATTTTTCAAACTGGACAGGCTCTCAGGACCCCCGTGCTCCAGGTTACGTCACGAGGCCCAGAAAGGTGAACATGTCCACCCAAGGTCACACAGCTCTTTAGAAGCCGTGCCAGACTAAAGCCCACGTTCCAGGTCACACCACCCCATACCTGCTTCCAGAGCGCCTCCCCTAGCTAGGGAGAAGAGGAAGGGGGCATGGCAGGGAACACCAGAAAGAGGCTGGGTGAGGGAGTGAGAAAGGTGGGGAGTGGGTCCTAAGTCCAGCCCTTTCCTCTTGCTCTGGCTTTTGAGGACCCCGCTGGCCCTGGTTTGGCTGCCTGAGGGGCCCGGAGGGACTCCTTAGGTCCAGGATCCCTGGCTGAGGCCAATAGCTGCCCAGCGGCTGGTTTCTGCACCTTTCCCAGAGCCGGGGCCCTCCCACTCCTCTCCACTAAGGGGCAGCATCACCCCGGCATTCCACAGTCCTCGCCGCAGCCCAGCTGGGAAAGTTGGCCCACAGGCACCGTGCTCCACTCTGTGGTGGCCAGGGGGCTGGGTAGGGTAGGGTAGGGAGGAGTGGGCGGGGTTGGGGTGGAGAAATAGGAGGCAAGGGGCACCGCAGGCGCCAGGCCCCCGGAGGACCAGCTCAAGCCGCACTCCCCGCTCAACGGGCCTGTGGAGCTCCAGGGGCCACTCCTGCCTGGCAGCCCACTGCAATAGCGATTAATTTCGGTGGCACAGTTGCTACTTCCCAGCTTATTTGATGCTCTGCGGAGCAGGCAGGTCCCTCGATGAGTTATCTCCCTCCCAAATTCCCTGCCTTCCTTTGGAGGTCAAGGACGAGGGCAGAACCCTGGTCTCTGATTAGAACCGGTGGGTGGGAAGGCGAAGGGCCGCGAGGCACCAGTCCTCCTTGGCCATGAGGGCTGAGGGCTGAGGGCTTTCCTGCCACCCACGTGCGTATCTTCATCCCAGGCTGGAGCTTCCTGACAGACTTAGGGGAAGAACACCCCCTCGGGCCTGCAGGGTGGGGAGGGATGGGTCTTGCAGAAGGGCTAATGGCTGTAGGAGTAAATGGGCAAGAGAGAGCATGTCTGCTGGGCAAAGGAAGGGCTATGGCTAACCTGGGCCAACAGATGACCTCACAGGTGCCTCGAGGCATGGCATTCCAGGTCAGGCCTCAGAACTGCTGAGCAGAGGACTTGGGGAGGGGGTCACCATCCGCTGGAAAAAGGAAGGGGGGTTCATACCATAGGGATAGCTCTACTTCTCTCCATGGAGCTCACCTGCCGCTGGGCAGAGAAACTATTTTTATAGGGCTAGGGGAGGGCCTTCCTGGCCTGGCTGTTCAGCTGAGGGCTGCCCACTGGCCCACTGAGGGTACAGGAATCATTCCCAGAGAGGCCTCTGACCAGGGCCCAGAACTGTGTGTGGCCCTAGTCTCCTGGCCTTGCAAAGGCTGGCTAGAGTACCACACGCAGGGGGAGTGCTGGGTGCATGCCCTTGTGGCCCGTGAGTTCTACAGTGGGATGGGAGGGGAACACCAAAGGCAGATAGGCGAGAGGTCCCGGGAGCTGTACAAAGCCAGGGCGGGAAGCTGTGCCCTGTGTGGCTGGACTGTCGCAGCCTTGCTGGGAGCTGTGCGGGGCGCCAGCCAGTGCTGCACTGCCACAGGGACGCACGTGGAGCAGAGGCCTTTCTCACTGAGCTTGCAACCTTTTGCGGGCATCTTTTGGTTTACCGTCCTGGCCCGTCCACATGACAGATGGAGCTTCCACTGGACCGCACAGCGCCCAAGGCCATGGGACCACAGGTTGGGTTGGAATGAGGAGGGCAATTCCAGCGGATGCTCTCGTCAGTGGGATGGTGGTTTTCTGATGGCTTCAGAGCTACAGGCACTGTTCTGGAAGTAGACTCCATGCTGAAGCCCCAAACATGAAACAGATAAAGGTAGAGTGTGTACAGAGGGGAAGCTCCAGGGTCTGTCAGCACCTCGCTCCCCTCTGCTGCCCTGGCAGCCTCCTGCCCGGGCCTTGGGGCCCATCCGTGAATTCACCTTTCGTGTTTTTCCTGGTGGTACAAACAGGGAGAAATTTTGCTGGCAGGAAGAGCAGAAGCTATTTGCAGAGTCGCTGACTTGTGAGGCTCCCTTTCACTCCCCAACTCAGAGGCCGACAAAGACAGATGAGGCCAATTGGGGGGATTTGCACCACTTTATGAGATCCTCCTTCTGCCCTGTGGGTGGATTAGCACATGGTGGGCCTAGAGTAGCTGCTGACCACATCTGGCCCCAACTCCAGAGTGGTCTAGGCATCCAGATCCGTACTCTGGAACCTGATCTCGCCTATAGCACCTATAGGGAGGGAGGGAGGGAGGGAGGGAGGGAGGGAGAGAGGGAACAAACAGCTCCCTCTGACTCCGATAGGTGCAGACACCAGAAAATTCCCTTGAAAAAGGACCCGTCCTCAGTGTAGGTTCTGGGAACTGTGCAGAACCACTTGGAACCCTTCCCAGACCCCGGCATTGGCAAGACCTCCTAGAACCCTCCGGTCCTCAGGTCACCCTGCAACAGAGGCAAAAAAGTAAGGTGGGGGCTCCCTATGCAAAGTGGAGCTCCCCCTGCATCAGCCACTGTAAATGGCCATCTACCCTTTGCTCATATATCTCCAGCTTCAGAAAGCACACTACCTGATCCTGATCCACTGCTGCACAGCAGCAGATGCTAGAAAGTTCTTTTTCCCACTGAAGAATGTGCCTGCTTTAATGCCCTGGGCAAGCTCATCCATCTCCTGCCCAGTCCCCTGCTTCCTGCGGGCGCCCCGGCTGGTAAGGAGCAGTAAGGAGCCGCAAGCCCCAGGAGCCCTGGAGGTGATGAGGCAGTCCTAGGGTTCGGGTCTAGCCAAACACAGAGAGACAGGTCCCCAAGCCCCTCGGATGAGCTGTCGCCAGCCCTGTGGTGCCCAGCTGGGCTTTCCTGCAGCAGTCAGCACAGTTTCCTAGGGCGCTCCTGCTCCACAGAGCCGGATGAGGTGGGCACGTCCACCAGTGAGGCTAAAGCGCCGGGCTTGGACTGAGGACATGGCAGCAGATGTCAAGAGGGAGACAAGCACATCCAGGTACCACCCCCCAGAAAGGAAAAGGGTGGCGTGGAAAAGGGTGACAGATGGAGAAAGGGGGAAGGGAGAGGAGGCGGCAGGAGGGGAGGGAGGTGCAGCAGCCCCCTTGGCCTCACACCCACGGCAGGAGGGCCCTGGCCTGCTCCGCTCCGCCTTGGCCCTGCTGCTGAAATTCCAGCTCTGTGCACAGCCCAGCTGGCTCGCCGCCAGTCATGTGCCAGCTCCGGGCTGGGCAGCGGGAAGTGGGGCACGCGGCGGGCACATGGACAAGGAGCCAGGAAATGCAGAGCAAAGGGCTAGATGTCCACTTGGCCCAGGGACGCAAAACGCTGCCAGGACCAGCCTGGCTCTGCTCTCTTCACCACCTGGAGGCCACGGCCCGGGCCTTCACCAACACCCAGGCAGTGCCTGGTGCTGGGCGCCAAGGGGACCAGGAAGATCACACAGCCTGGCTGGCTCGAGCCCATCTACCTGGACAACAGAACAAGTCAGTGGCCTGACTAGCTGGCCACAGGGGTGCGTAGAAAGGCAGGCGATGCCGTGGCCAGGGTGCAGGCTCTGGGGCCCGCTGCCTGGCCTGCATGTCAGCTGGGTGACCTCAGGCAGATTATACGTCTCTCTGAGCTCCATTTTCCTTTTATGGAAAGGAAAGCACCTGCTCACCCACACAACCTTCACACGTGCAAAGGCCCAGAGAGCTGGCGCATGGGAAGCACTGAGTGCGGCCTGGCGCATGCGACCTGCCCAGCGCTGGCAAACTTGGCGTGGAACAGACGTGCTGGGTGTCATCGATCCCGAGGGGCCCACGCTGGCCCAGCCTGGGTGGCCCTCCTCTGCTCACGCCCCACTGGCAGAAGCGCCCTCGGGGTTCCCTTCCCAAGCGCTGTCTCCAGAGTGTACTCCGGCAGGGGGGCGAGCCAGACGGTCTCAGCATCTGCTTCCCTCGGCTGACCCCTCGTCTCTCCGACGTCCCTGGCACAAGGGTCTGTCCCTAAGGCGCAGTTAGGGCAAAGGCCATCTTCTGAGCACAAGGACACACCAAACTGCTGGATTTTTGTTAAAAAGTCCGGCCCTATGTAGAAACTACAGGCTTATACAGGCCACCTCCACTGCAGCGCAAGGCTATCTGCACAATGAATTTGGGGCGGGGAAGCCCAGTCACAGAGAGGAAGGTCCTCCAGGAAGGCAGAGAAAAAGTCAACACGGAGGGCGCATGAGGACACCAGCTGACTGCCATCAGGTGCTGCGTGACCTTAGACAAGACTCTCGACTCTCTGGTCTCAGTTTCTTTAACTGTGAAATGGGACCAGCATCTGTCACAGGGTGGCTCAGGCTCACAAGAGTGCAAAGTGCTTGGCTGTCCTGGTTTAGCGGTGGGCACCGGGCAGACGATTCAATGCTACTCGTGGGCTGTGGCAAGGGGGTCAAGAGGGCAACGGGACCAGAACGCAGTCAGGCCCCTCAGGCTCCAGCCACCATCCTCTCTACCGCCCCATGTATGAGGTCTCCTGCCCCTAGCCACCTGGCCATCTCTGCACCCTCTGCCTCCCCAAAGGTTAGAATGCTGGCTTACACACCCCCTTCTCCATGAAGCCCCCTGGCTTAGTGCAGTATCTGGAGGGGCCTCTGCTGAATGCCCAGGTGCCCAGGTTCTTGTTCCCTCAAAGCTCATCTTAGGAGACATTTGGGTTTTTGTGTGTTGGTTTTGTTCTCAGAACTCCCCACCCCAAATCAAACTGGTTTCCTTGAGGCTGGGAACCAGGTCCTCAGACTTCCCCTGGGGAACTCCCAGTTCTGACTTCACAGGGTGGTAGGGCTCAAAAAGCTCACACACAGAAAGCATTCAGGACAGGCCTGGCACACAGCAAACGCCATGGAAGCATTTGCCCTTGCGATTACTATAATCTAACCACCTCCCACTCCCACCCCCCACGGCCCCAGTGCAAGCTGTAGGGGCTGCGGAGGAAATGAGTGAAGCAGAAACCGGGAGAGAAGGGCTTCCCTCCTGCCCCCCACCCCACTCCCTTCAACCTGCTTCTCCTTTGTGCACAGACCACAGGACCCGCCCCCAGGCCCTGTGGGCCATCTCTGGCTGCCATGCCCTTGCCCTGTGCTCCCCGGGTCCCCAAAGGCCGTTTCATCACGCCTCAGCTCCCTGCCCCACCCCCACCCAACATGTGCAGAGCCCATGGCCTCCTGCCAAGGCCTGGGGCTGCCAGCAGAGGCAAAGGGACAGAAATCTCACCGCTCGGTAGGTTTTCTTCTGCCCAGCGTGCTTGGGGGCTTTGCCTGGCTCTGCTGAGCTCTCCACATGCATCGAGTAGATGATGTCAAAGAAATCTTCCACCACAGCGACCCGCTTCAGAGAGATGCCCTCCGGCTCCGACAGGCCATCTGCCCCCTGTGACAGGGTGGAAAGCTGTGTTAGTGTCAGGGATGATGGCGGGGTGAGAGCTGGGCCCTGAGGCCGAGAGGTGGGTCGGGGCAGGACAGCGCTTTCCCCCAACTCCAGCAAGGCCTCTGATGGTAGGTGGGGGGGGGGGAGGCGGGGGAAGGAGCCCACTGAGAGGGCCCCAGGGAGCGGGTACCAGAGTCAGAGTGGCTGCTGCTACTAACCCTACTGGAAACCATGGGCAGGGGATGACAACAGAAATACACATTAAAAAACCAAGAGGCTCCATGCTCACAATTTCAGACAGATTGTGCCAGACTCAGGCGGGAGCTCTCAAATCACACGCTGTGCCAAGACCATCCTGGAAGTCTCTGGGGAGGGGGGTGCTAAATAGATGCATCCCATCAGGAGCTCGCCAATTAGCAGTAACCTTTCACTGTGGTCCTGGGCTGGGGTCCCCGGGGACCGCCTGGATCACCTGGGTGACTCCTGCCTCCGCCCTGGCCTTTCAGAAAAGCTTCCCACCACGGCTGGCCCTCCCCACTCCAGCAGCCCAGCGCCAGCAGCAGCGCCAGCTCTTTGTGTGTGGTGTCAAGAACACCAGACACAAGGCCATGTGGGGGTGGCACGGCCTCGGGAGCGGGATGCCCGTTCCCCCCCCTCGCCCCGTCAGGCCGGCGTGAGTGCTGTCAGCTGGCTCCGACAAGGTGTGCCAGGACTGAGACTGGGTCCTTCAGCACGAGAGCTGCTGGACCCACACCTGCCCTCCCTGACTGGTGGGGCTGGCACAGAGATGGCGAGAGACTTCAGGCGAGAGGTTGGGGGGATCGAGGATGGGGCAGGGTCCTTAAGGGATGGGACTGCTAAGTGAATTCCTTCTTCACAGGGCAAGGGGCCCTTCACACAGAGGCTCCGGTACGCCTGGCTCTCAGCTACCACCTCCCTAAGGGGGGACTTGGAGGGCTTTGGGGTGCTTCAAGGATGAAGAGGAAACTAGGGGTGGAATTTAAGAAAAAGGCTTTTCTCTAAAAGTTCCTGAAATACAAATTTCTAAGATAATTCTTCCTCAAAGGATTCTGGTCAAGAACCGTCAGCTCTGTGAGGGTGCAGGCTTCACCTGCTAGCTCACAGCCGTCCCCCCAGTACCTAGAACAATGCCTGACACACTGCAGACTCAGCATGCACCTACGGAATGACGGACGACGGGTCACAACTGGCAGCGGGACGGCGCAGCTTAGACGCACTCTCCCTACTTTGAATGCAGCCCCTCATTTAAGTGGTGGTGTGGCCCAAGCAGCTATTTTGCTTCTGCGAGCCTCAGACCCTTTATCTGGAGAGCGGGGACCACAGAAGCACCTTTCCCATGAGCTACGAAGGGGAATCAAGGAGACACAAGGGTGGCACTTAAGCCCCGATCCAGCCCACAGGAGCTGCGGGACAAACATTGTCGATAAGAAGTGTTACGCCATTTGCCAAGGCTCTCCTGGCAATGGGGCCGAACATGGCAAGCCTGGGAGATTGTTACGGTCAGAACCTGCCTGTGGGGTGGCAGCTGGTTTGGTAAGTGGCACAGCTGGCTCAGTACCTCGGTCTTTGTCGTCTGAGGAGAACAGAGCCGGTGCGGGGTGGGGTCCTCGCTCACACCACCGTCTGGCCGCAGACGGGGTTTACTTTTATCCAGCGGCTTTCCCAGCATGGCCCAGTGGGCGGGCAGGGTTGCCTCTGCCAGGGACCCACTTGGGAGCAAATGTGGAGGAAGGGCATCTAGGGTACAGGATCCGACACCCTAGAGCTAGTGGCAGCGTGTGTGAGTGGTGACCATGGGCAGTGACCTCATGGTCCCCGTGCAGGCCGTCCTGCCAATGGCTTCCTTCCTGGTGAGGATCCAGCTCAATGGGGACTTCTCGAGCCGAAGCGTGTAGCTGGTGTGAGTGTGTAGCTGCTTGCTTCCTTACTGAGAGGCTGTGGGCAACCTCTTCAGCCTCCCTGAGCCCCATTTAGGAGATGAGCTATAAAACCCCCTAAGTCTCCTGCTCTTAAACCCTCTCAGGAGTTACTGCTTCCTCTTTCTTGGGGGTATCTGAAAGCCCCCTGTGACGTGCTGGATCATCTGAAAACAGGGCTTATCGGCATCCAACTCCTTAATTAGCTGACTCCTAGCTACCCATCAACTGAGGGATCCTCACATACTGCCGTGACAGAGTTGCATGGGACAAATATTACGACAGGTCAGTAATAATAAGAGACTTCTAACCAGAGGTTCATATTGGCAAAAACAAACACAAGAACCTTAAGAATGAAAATGTAAGTGGGTTTCCATTTCTTGATCTGGGGGCAGTGCTATAGGTGTGTTCAATTTACAAAAGCCATTAATCTGAACCCTTATCTGTGTACTTTTCTGTATGTCTGTGAAAACTTGATTTTAAAAATGTTTGTTAAAAAAGTAGCCCTGGCTGGTGTGGCTCAGTGGATTGAGTGCCGGTCTGTGAACCGAAAGGTTGCTGTTCGATTCCCAGTCAGGGCACATGTCTGGGTTGCAGGCCAGGTCCCCATTTGGGGGATTCGCGAGGCAACCGATCTATGTTTGTCCCCCTTTCTTTCTCCCTCCCTTCTCCCTCTCTAAAAATAAATAAATAAAATCCTTTAAAAAAAGACAGAGAGAGAGTATAGTGGGTCATTCCACAACATTTCGCTAATCTGAATTCAGAGTCATAATGATGGATTTAGCGGCTTCAAAGTAAATAGCCCTCTCTGCTCTTAAAATTGTTTCAGGCCACAGATACTTCTGGAAAAGGTGGATATGGTTCGGTGGGAAGGAAGGGAGAAAGAAAATCTGGTGAAACACAGTGTCTTCGGTGCAATGGAAAGTGCTCCCTCATCAGCGTGGTGACCTGGGGCAGCTCACTTCTCGACCTCTTGGAACTCAGTTTCCTCTCCCGAGAAAGGGGCCGAGGACGTCCTAGCTGGATGTTCCGAAGATCGTGTGAGAATGTACATCAGGCATTTGTCACGTGTGAGCTTGTAAATGTCCGTCTTTTCCCTTCAGACCCACCGAGTTTGAACATCTTATGTTTAGGAATCTGCTCTTATCTCTGGCCCCCATTCAGGCTACAGAACATGTCCCCCGAGGTGACACCCACCTCAAAAGGAGATGCAGAGTCTTCTGCAAGTCCTAAATTACATGCTAAGGCTGTCACACAAACTGGGGATAAGCTTTCCTAAAGTCAAGGTGTGACTGGTCAACCTGGATTAAAGAGTGGAACATGCCCAGTTGCTTGTCCTGTGTCTGTCCCAGCTTCCCACCTCCATTCTTGGGCAGACACGGGTAACCAGCAGCTTTGTACCTGGTCCAGTGTGACCATAAAGTTATCCCAGAGAAACACTTCAGGGGGACATCTGTAGTAGCCCCATGTGTAAAATTTGATTGTGACACCCCTGGATGTTCAAGCCTAGGTTCTGTGGCTGGTCTGTCCCACCTGCAGAGATGTACACAGGAAAGGAGAGCCTGTAGCAGCCAGAGCTCGACCCCACACATGGTACACAGAGCCACACCTTGAACTGTCCTCCGCTGAGCTGTGGCCACCTGGACACCATGTGTGCTACGCCCTAAGGGAAGAACACCAGGGTGTCTGTGTGGCCTTCAAGGAGAACCCTGGCAGGAGAACAAAGAAATCCCATGGCAGTCACGTGCCACAGACGTCTCTGCCATGCCCTGCATCCACAGAGGTAATAACCTTCATGCTAGATGCTGAAGGAGAGGCATGCCTTCCCGAGCTGAGAATCCAGACACAGCTCTCCAAGGCCAGAGCTGCTAATTAAGGGAGCGGAAAGCACCTCCCTCACAGCCTCGGGATGCCCCTGCCAGCCACTTCTGCTTTGTGCCCAGATGAGCTTAGTCTAATCCACTGCCCTCAGCATGCTGGGCCTTGGATTGACAAAGGAAGCTCACTTCGCTTACAGGTTGGATAAAGAGGGGGCCTGGAGCCTCCCGTCTATCCCCAGCTTCCTGGGAACTCCCACCAGGAGTGATGGCATGGAACCCTGCAGCGCCCCATGGGAAAAGCCATGAAGAAACACCCGGTCAGTTGCGGAGGACAGACCTCTGGGGCCTTCCTAAATGGGGAGGATATCACCATAGTAACATACTCCATCCTATGGAAACAGCTAACTCCAAACAGCCAGCCAGACCCAGGGCAACAACACTTAAACATGGCAATTGTTTTTAAAAATGTACGGAGCTACTGACTTTCTTGGGCAACACCATCTTTCTTAAATCCAGCCCACTCGGGCTCTAAACTGAAGGCCAGGTTACAAGTCATTGAAGAAATTACCAAATGTCTACTTCAATACTACTGATATTTCAGAGTATTTAGAACAGTGGTCCTCAACGTGTGGTCCCTAGGTCACCGGCATCAGCATCCTCTGGGAACTTGTTAGAAACATCAATTCTCTAGCCCCAACCAAGGCCTATAAAATACGGGGGTTTTAAAATGCATCAAAGTTATTGCATCTCCAGATTTGGAGAACTGCTGGCTGAAATGCCCACGATTGAAGAGGAAGGTAAAACTGGGGAACTGGCACTGACTCATTAAGTACAGACAGGTTCTATGCTTCTAGGCCTAACGTATTAATATTTTCTTCTCCAGTGAAGCCCAATTTTCCTAATGGTGAGAACAAAAGAATCTTATTGGGTAACATTAGCAGAAACTCCGAATACCTGCCCAGAAACCTAATGTGGATTATGAATAGAAAGGGCAGGAGTGCCCAGCATCCTGGCATCAGATCTTCAAGTTCCCCTGGCACAGTTAATTAATACTTAAGCAGATCATCCTTTGACAGCTCCCTCACTTTCCTCAAATGATCTGAATGCTCAGCACAGGCAAGGCTGCTACGTCCAGGGCTGCAGACCTACAAGGGAGACAGCGTGTCCTACCAGGCCACGAGACAGGCCTGTGCCAGTGTGGCCTCAGGAGCTGTTGTCAGGAGTCATCCTTCCGGCGAGCTCCCAGGTCTGACCGCATCTTCCCAGTCTCCCAGGAAGCCAGGTAAAGGGACCCCTGCCCTTTATGGCAGGTGAGGCCCAAATGCTAATGGTTTGAAGTCCTGTCACTTCCGCTGGAACTCTGAAGCCACTGCGGATAGTTATATACTCATGGAGGTGGGCTCCCCGTTTCGTGCCACCAGCATGCCATTTCGTGCGCCACCATTACTATACGAGCGGTGTGTGCCTCCCAGCAGTGAAGAAGCTATGGTTGAAAGGGTGTGGCTACATAGTGGGGACATTTCTCAATGGGGTTCCTACAGCAGAGGGACAAACCACAGAGAAAGTCCTTAGGGTGTGCCCTTCTGGTGCATTTCAGACTAAGCTCTCGACAAGGCATTGCCATCAGAGGAGAACCCATCCCAGTGGAAACACACCTCTGATGACCACTTGTGTGGGAGCCCAGGACCTCCGGGGGCGGACAGCACAGGCCAATGTGGGGACGCCACTCCATCCTGTCTGGTCCAGCAGGCTAAGGGGCTGAGCTCATGGGCAGAGGCTACTGCAAACATGAACTGCATGCTCCTCCTAACTTCTGCCCCTGTCCCTCAAACCACA
This sequence comes from Tonatia bakeri, assembly GCA_004024845.1. NCBI lineage: Eukaryota > Metazoa > Chordata > Mammalia > Chiroptera > Phyllostomidae > Tonatia > Tonatia bakeri. The sequence continues at coordinate 43,019 of PVIA01002768.1, forward strand.
CTGTAATGAAATCAGGCAGGACCGACCAGCGTTTTGGAAGGCTGGGTAGCAGTTTTGGGGGGTTGCTGTAAAGTCTCATTACAACTCCCAGGGGGACAGAAAGAACACTGGAGGGAGGAGGTAGCCTCCTGCAAAGGGTCCTCATATGGAAAGGAAGGAGGTGGAGAGAAATTTAAAAATGACACAGAATGGAGAGGACAAAAGGAATAGAAACCAGAATGAAGACCCTCACCCCAATCTCCAGAATTCTCCCCTTATAATCCCCAACAGAAGCCAGTCACCATCTGTAAAGGGCAATCAGATCATTGAGAAGAGGGCACTGCTTAAATGGGACAAAGACAGTGTTTACATTTCTGTCACTCGTGAATACTACCTACTGTTGACTGGAAACCAAAGACACCTCTCCAAAATGAAGATGCGTACCAGAATTTTAGGACCCATAGTTGCATTGAACTCTGGAGGTCTGTATGGGGCAGAGGGATGAAACCCCCCCAGGACCAGACCCCCCTGAACAAATAAATACACAAACAAGGCTCGGAGGATTCGACGGAGCACCTGCCTCTTCTCCACCCCTGTGCACAACCTCCAACTGTTAGTGTGGAGCCGCCACCGCGTCGCACCTGCCATCTGGAACAGGCCTCACATATTCCAAGATCTCCTTTCTGCTTCGCTGAGTCTCCATCTTCTTTCAAATCGCGCCGGGGACCCACATGTGCAGCCGGGGCCACAGAGAAAGGTAGCTGGGATCAGCCCCCAATAACAGCACCACCTTTGACAGCTGCCATATCCTCCAGCAGCTCTGAATATTTCTTTTTCCTTTTTTGGTTTTGCTAACTCTGAGATGTCTGGAGAGGGTGAGGAGGGAAGGGGTGCAGCGGGCCAGCAGCAGGAGAGGAGCCAGGGTCAAGAAACGGAGGGAAGGAGCAGCTAACGAACGGCACTCTCAGGCAGGCCGAGGTGGGGCCTGGCTGCCGGGATTCTGGTCCAGGGGTGTCAGGAGGAAGGAGGTGCTCTAGGGGCGAAGTCTCAAGCCTAAGGACAATTCCGCCCTGACCCTGGCAAGGGGCTGGCCTGCCTGAGCCTCGCTTTCCTCCTGTGTTGATGTGACAAAATACGAACAGTGGCTTTCACCACCTCACAGGACGACAGTAGGAACCCAACTGATACATAAATAGCGCCCGCCCTGGGCGAGACACGTATACAAGACCGCTGCCACCACCACTCCGGAGGGGCGCCCTCCAGGATTCTGGGGACCCGCCCCCTTCGGGCGCCGCGGCTAAGGACAGGTAATGGGGCCGCTGAAGGGAGGGGGCCGGTCTGGGCGGAAGGAGGCCGCCCTGAGCCCAGCAGGCCCCGTGGGCGGGTCCCTCCGGGGCCGCGGCGGGCGGCCCGGGAGCGCTAACGAGCAGGGGCCCCAGGTGCGGGCCCCTCCCCGGACTCGAGGGCGGGGGTGGTGGAGGCGCTGGAAGGGGAGGGAGCGGCCCGCGCTCTAATGACTGTTGACAGCGCTCGCTGGGGCCGATCCGGCCGCGCGCGCCTCTGACAGCTGCCGGGGCGGGGGACCCGGGGCCGGGGGCGGGGCGCCGGGCGCGGGGCCGGGTGCGGCGGCTTGCGCTCTCCGCAAGGCGCACGCGCGTGCGCCTCGGCAGGGAGGGGTGGCTGGGCGCGCGCGCGCGCGCCGGGCCCGGGTTCGGAGGGCCTGCTGGAGCGGCTCGCGCGGCTCCTCGCGGGCAGGCAGGTAATGAGAGTAACCATGGCAACCCACCAGAGGAAGTGTATTCTGCAGGAGACGTTAATCCCCTCTCCCCCGAGCTGGGACAGCCTGACTTTCCATTCTCACACAGTAATTAGATACCAGCTGTCAGTGCAGGGGGGACGGCTCCTCGGCTGCAGCCTGGCTGGGGGGGCGCACAAAAGGGGTGGAGGGGAAGCGAGGAGGAGGGCGTTAAAGACACAGGGACGCTTTCCCGCGGTGGGCCGGGCGGCGCGCCTGCCCTAGTCACCGGCCTCCGGGCGCGCGCGCTCACCTGGAGACCCCGCCCGCGCGGGGCTCCGCCCACTCCTCACGCACCTGCTGCGCGCGCGCCCGCCCGCCCTCGCGTTCCCCCTCTCAGTCCCGCCTCCCCTATTCCCGGCGCACCTGCCTCGCTCCCGCCCCGCCACCCCCGGGACGCTGCCCACCTGTCCTTTGTGCGGGGCGGTACCATTCGATCTGGCCGCTCTCCTTCAGGGAGCGCCCGCTTATGTCAGGCGCTGTGCCAAAGCCTGGTCTGTGTAATCCTCACAGACCCTCTGCGGTAGGCTCCTTTGCTGTTCCCCGCCCAAGGCGCCGCGGGGTGTGGCCATTTGCCCAGGGTCATGCAGACTTGAACCCCCATCCCGAAGACCATTTAATCACCGAGCTACAGGGCCTACCCTTCGCGCCCGCATCCGTTCTAGCTCCGGGGAGCCTCTAGACCGCTCAGGGAGACAAAACAATCACACCAGTGACACCGGTGGCTGGTATCCTGATGCACTTCATATGTGCCAAGGATTCACTGCCTCATTTCACTTTCCCAGCAGCCCTGAGAGGTTTGTTACCCCCATTTTACAGCTGAGAAAACTGAGGCACAGAAAGCTGAGGCAACTTGCCCACAGTCACGAGGAACAGAGAGGCAGGGCTGGTCAAACCCAGGCAATCAGATCCACGCTCCCAGACTCGGGGCACTAATTGCTTCACCCTGGGCTCATGGTGGCTGGAATCCAGTCTAGGTCTCCTTCCAGTGCTCGGCCCACCACATCCTGTCTCAGTGTCAGTGAAGGGCTGCCTTTCTTAGTCATACCTGAGAAATCTTAGATTTCTAAGAAGTTACTAGGCTTTAAGCCACGGCCGTGTCTGTAGTTTATGCCAGGTGTCCCTCAAACCCTTGGTCTCAGTGAGGGCCACTGGGAAATCACTCTAGGCCAGGCTCTCTGCTTTTCAGGTGGGCTAAGACCACACGGCCAAAGGCCAGCCCAAGGAGGAGATGGCCTGGTGAGGGCCTTTTTTGGGGGAGTGCAGTCCCCACAGGCCCAGCTGTGCCTCCTGCCCCCCACCCAACAGTCAGGCCTCTGGTGGGGGAGTGGGGAGCATGACAAGGAGGGACAGGAAGTACTGAGAAGCAGAGCAGGTTCCTGTCCCTAGTGGCAGCGGTGTCTGGAGCAGGAGGAGGCTGAGGCTATCTGATCCCTTCCCCACTGCCCTGGCCATGACCTCCTCCCTCCCTCCATCTCTCCCTCCTCCCTCATGGCCAGAGTAGCCAGCACCCTGGGCTACAACTGAAAACCCAGCGTTCTCCAACCCAGCCCGCATTCCTGTGGGAGGAGGAATGGCGGGAGGCTGGGCCAAAGGCTTTAGGGACAGGGGCACCCTTGGGGCTGCCCCACCCTTCAAGGGCCAAGGCTGAGCTGCCTTCAACCTCACCGGTTTCCTGCCTCCGCTTTCCCCATCTCTCAGTAGCAGAGCTGCCTAAATTTGGCTCCAGGAGGGAATGGGGGAGGTGGCAGCAGGCGGGTGCTGTCAGAGGCCAGGGCGCAGCTCCCTGTCTAGCCGGCTGGCATTTTTGCTGTCTGGAGGAGAGCAGGGGCCCAGCAGCCCTCCCCTGAAAGGGAGATGTTCGTACCTTCTGACATGCGCTGAGTAATGTGCAAACGACATGCAAACCGAGTTTCAAATCAGCATCTCAGCCAGGGAACAGCTTGGGTGCTGCTTTTGGGATGAGAACAGAAGGACCAGTGACCCTCGCCCCAGGGGCTCTAGTGAGGGCTGAGTGGGGGGTTCAGGGTGTCCAGGGCTGGGAGGTAGGAGACTTAGTTTCCTGCTAAGCTTAACTTCGGGGCTTCAGGTCAGCAGCTGGACCCCCTGAGTTCCAGCCCGAGGGCAAGGCCATGGCTTTCTTTGCCTGCTCTGACATAGTGCTTGCACACCTTGTCACATGGTTAAGCACGTGAATTCTGCAGCCACCCTGCCCAGGTTTGAACCCTGGCTCTCCACTGGCCTACTGGGTGAATTCCTTAACAGTGTACCCAGGCAAATGGCTAGTGGAATCGGGCAGCTGTTTTAGTACAGCCACTGCCCTTCCCTAGAAGTTGGGCATAGGGGCATGGCCTCAAAGAACATGGGCTTTGGAATCAGACCTGGACTCCAGGCCTGGATCAGCCATCGAGGCTCTGTGGGTCTCACTCCCCTCATGCGGAAAATGGGTTCAGGATCTCCAGGTCAGCTGCGATTCTATGTGAGGGCCTGGCAGTGGTACCCCAGAAGTGTTCCCATTGGTGTAGTCTCATTGCTGTCTGCATTCATTCAGCTACTTTATCCTGTTCCCATCTCCCCTCTCCTCTTTGCTCTCTGTCCTGGTCTTTCTCTTGTCTGTACACAGTTGTAAATTTCTTGAGGTATCTCTCCTCCCTTTCTCTCCACTTGTCTTGGTGACCTCAGGCAAGTCACTGCCTCTGAGTCTCAGTCTGCACATCTGCTGAATGGGGTAATGGGAGGTGGATCATGAGCTCTATCTGGGGTCTGAGGCCCAGCAGCCACTTGATGGATGGCAGCTCTTCTTTACAAGGTCCCCCTCCTCCCCATTCACCATCCCAAATGACCAGGAGAGGTGCATGTGTCCTTAGCTCTATCGGGTATGGGGTGTGGGGGCCCCGCTTCTCGGTTACTCTGTTTAACCCCAGATAACTGCTCTCCTGCCCCTCGGCCGGGGCTGATATGAGCTGAATCCAACTTCCTGCCACCCAAAAGCCACTTCCTGCCAAACTTAAGCTGATACCAGAAGAACTTGTTTTCTGTGCACAGAGTAGTCCCTGGTGGGGCAGCCACCCGCCTGCCCCGGCCGGGTATGAGTGTTTTTTCCATCTGTCTGCATGCCTCGTGGGGCTGGGTGGGGGTGGATGGGGACTCTGCTCTGCTCACTTCTGAACCTGCCCGTCCTGCCCCCAGCAGCCTCTGGGCCTGCCAGCCGTCCTGCCCTTCGGGCGTAGACAGACGTGTGTAGACGGTGATACACAGTCTGACACAGCCACACACAGAGGTGGTCTGAGAGTCCCCGCAGCCCCTTGGTATTTGGGCTACAGAAGGCAAGTGGTTGACACTGTCAGACGCAGTCACTTGCACTCAGAGTCCCTTACAGCTATGTAGTCATCAGGCAGTCCCAGAGTCCCACAGACAGTTACGCCCAGCCTCAGAGCCGCTCCCACATATGCACAAGGACAGGCACCTGCATCCGAGCTCCCCATGCTCACCCAGCACCCCTCTTCCAGATGTAGGCACCGACTCAACAAATACTCTTTGAGGGGCTGCTCTGTGGCAGGCCTTGGGCCAGCCTAGAGTAGGAATGACTGGAACTGTAACAAATAATTAGCTGACCCATGCTGTCCCCTCAGTGTCCTCATCTGTGAAATGGGGATAACGGCCCTACCCTATAGATTGCTTGGGAGGGTTAATGGGTGACAACATGCAGAGCCCCTGTCCCTGTCTGGCTCATAGAGAGTGCCCTCTAAGTGAGGCTATCTTAGCTAGCCAGGAGCATCCTGTGCCCAGCTGCCACCGGGATCTTACATAGAGTATCTCCCTGAGCCCTGGGCCTGAGCCCCCGGAGGCTAAGGTCATCATTCCCATGTTTACAGATAAAGGAACTGAGGCTCAGAGAAGAGGCCCACGGAGTCCTCAGGGTGCCCCCAGGACCTTGTCTCCCACAGCATGCTCACGCCGCTGCTCCAGTCTGCCTCACTACCCGCCCACACGCACTCTGTTGCCTCTGCCTGGAATGCCCTTGCCACTTGCTCTTACAACACCGGCTCCAGAACTGCCTCCTCACTTAGCCCCTCCCAAAAGTCCACATCATCCCATTCCCTTCCCTCAGAGCACTTACCATGTGTGAAACAGTGGACCCCCACTGGACTTCAAGGACCAACACTCAGGACCGTTTTGTCCTGTCCTCTGGCACACAGTAGGTGCTCAACAACGTCAAAATGACATGGATAAACCAAGCGGCCTGTTCTTCACAGTCACTGAAAAAAGAGTCTGGAACCAAACTCAGGACACTCAAGCTCACTTTACCTTATCTTGATTCTCCCAGCACCGGCAGGCACTTAATAATTTGTGAATGAAGGGATGAATGAATGAGTGAATGAATGAATGAAACCAAGATCTCAGGACCCCAGTCTGGTGTTCCCTAGGCAAACCGCCTTCGTTTCCTGGCACCGTGGATGTGAGCCAAGCCACCTTGGATGGTGGTGGGGCTGACGGCCGCCTGAAGCCGGCTGTCAGGAGTTTGTCTGGCCACAGCCGCCAGCAGGGGAGACCAGCTGGTGGTGCAGGGTCCGCCGGCCCAGGCTTGGAATCTGAGCTGCCCTGAGAGGCCCAGTTTCTCTCTGGGCCCCCACAAACTGGCCTTTGTTCCCCAGGCCGGCCAAGACCCAGCAGCTTGGGCTTTCTCCCTGCCTGCGGCACCCGCGCCGCACCGGTGGGGTAAATGAGCCAGCCTCCCCTCTGTCCGAGCTCAGGATGTCGCTTCAGGACTAAATGGAGATGTAATTTTCTATACAAATCCATGACAATTTAGATGGAGTGATTGTAATTGGCTTTTCAATGGGGGTTTTGTCCAGTGCTGGTGGCTAGAACTGGGTGGCCTGTTTGAGGCAGGCTCCATTTAAATGACAATAAAGCAATAATATTGAAGACTTGTACAGTGCCCAGAGCCCCTCCTGGGCCCTAGTGGAGCCTCATGTTTATGGATCTGGTCCTTCCCTGGGGGCTGTCTGGACAACTGGATGGTGGTGGGGGGCACAGAGCCTGGAAGAAGGGCTGCTACATATTTGGGCTTCCAGACACAGGGTTCTGGGATGGCCAGGGTAAGTCCCGTGTCCACTGACCTCCCTGCTCCCTCATTCATTACACACTCCCTAACTAGTGCCACCTGAAGGCTGGCTAGCATTCCAGGTGCTGAGGGCACCGAGATACAGAGAACCCTCCCAGGCAGACCAGAGGGAGGGGGCACAATCACTAGCACCGCATGAGTGTTGAGAGCGTGACTCAGAGCCGGACAGCCCAAGTTCAATCCCTACTCCACTCCTCACTAGCTTTCAGAGCTTCAGCAAGCTGTCTAACCTCTCTGTGCCTCTGTCTCCACAGCCATAACATGGAGTCGAAATAAAAGTTATATGAGCAGGAAACACCTGAACAGGGATCAGCAGAGTGGCCGGCAGGTGGAAGGAGCTTGCTGTGTAAGTTATCGCCACTGTTCATTAAAAGGTCCAGCTCTCTGGGGTCAGGTTTGCTGGGTGACCATGGGCATGTGACTCAACCTCTTTAAACCTCCTCTGGCTTCTCCTTAAGGTGGGACTTTGAGGAGAGCCGGCCCCACAGGGTTGTGAAGATCAAAGAAGTCACAGGGAAGAGCTTAGCACGGAGTCGGCACAAGCTGCACAAACGTTAGCTCTCTTCACTGCGCTGCTCCTTGGCCTCGAGGAGCTCGCCATCCAGTGACAAGTACAGTGCTGAGTGTGGGAGACAGAAAGGGAGGAAGGGAAAGCTCACAGAAAGCTGGGATGGAGCCGTCCCTCCTGTCGGGGGTGCCCAGGAGGGGCTGACCCGGAGGAAGGGCCTCGGGAACAGGGTGCGGCATGGGGCTGTGTAAAGGAAAGGAGGCTTCAGAGCAGGTGACATTTTTGGCTGGGCTTGGAAGGATGACTGGCTTTTTAACCAAGGTGAAGGTGGACATCACTGGCAGGCACTGCTGCTCCAGAGTCACAGGCAGACCCTGCGGCTGCACTTCCCAAGTAAGTGATTTCTACCTGTGGGCAGGTGGCCAAGGAAACTCTCCTGAGGGAGCAAGTTGAAAGCACCCAGGAAGGGAAACAACATGTGCAAAGGCCCTCAGGCGAGCAGGCCAGGCAGTGGCATCTTGGGCAGAACGTGGCTGGAGAGATGGGATGGGGTTGTGGCTTTACTCACAGTGAAATGAACAGCTATGGAGGGATTTAAGCACAAAGAAGACACTATTCAAGTTAATTTCCTAAGGATCCCTCTGACTGCTTGTGGAAAATGGGCTACAAAAAGGCAGGGATAAGAGGGAACTCAGAAAGACCACGGGCAAGGGGTAAGGTCGCCATGGGGAGGTGGGTATCTGGGTTAGAGAAAGAGCAGAGGCCTGCTATGTGTTAGATGGATGACGGGCAGGCAGAGGACCACCGGCACTCAGCCTGATGAGGGGCCGGGTGCAGCTGGTTCTTAAGCAGGGCTGGTGGAGGGATATGACAGAGAGAGGTGAGGGCCGCCTCCCACCTCCCCACAACAGGCTGAAGCTCTTGGGCATTTTCTTGCAGGCAGCAGGAAGCCAGCACCATTTTTCTCAAGGCAGAGAAAGACCGTGCTGGGATTTGTGCTTTCGAAAGCTCATTCTGGCTGCAGGGTGGAAGGGTTGCAGGTGGCAGGTGGGCGAGGCTGGAGGGGAAAGGCAGGGAGGGAGAGTGGTTGTGAGGACTCAGAGGCCTCCACAGCATCCCGGCTATTGCCCAACTCCAAGAGCAACAAACTTCCCCTGAGAGAGGCCTACAATTTAGTCCTATATCACAGAGCTTATCAAGACAGAGAAGGGCAAAGTCAAAGCTTGGTGCTCTTCCCCCTTCGGAATTGTCTGTCTTGGTCACTAACATGATCCCCCACAAATAGTGTTTCATCATAACCGTTGGCTATAGAACCCTTAGGATGAGCCCGGGAGGTGGGTACTATGAACATTCCCGTTTCACAGATGCAGAAACCAAGGCTGTGGGAGCCACTCACCGAAGGGTACCCAGCTGCAAGTGAGAGCTGGGCTCCCCAGGAAGTCTGACTCCAGACCCACACACCAGAGGTCCTAACCAGGCCATGGGCCAAACGGGCTTATGGATGTATTTTGACGGGTAAGCAGAAGTTTATTACAACTTTGAATTTATTGCTAATATTTAAAAATTGGGAAATTCCATGGAAGAAAACCTGAACTTTGGCTGGACTTTCCTGATGTTGCCAACTGCAGAACCCAGTCCTTGAATCTCGCCATGTGATGGCCCCAGGGTCACACCTCCAGCCAGTCACACATCCGTCCTCCCCTCCATTCATACGGACACATGTGACAGTGTGTGTCAGAGGGCCAGGGAAAAGCCTCCGCTTGTTCATCCCACAAGTGTGTGGGCCACCACCACCCCGTCTGCCGCTCGGGGGTCACCACCGAGCACTCGCCACCGGAAGCTTCTTCACCTCCACATGCTCGGGTCAAACACCTGGGCAGATGACTCCCAAATTACTTCCTCCTCCTGTCACACCCCTCCTCGCCCGTCCCACCCCCCAGCAAACCCTGTTGGCTGCACCCTTAAACTACATCCAGAACCCGACTGCATCCTGCCACTTCCCTGCTCTGACCTCCTTCCTGCCCAGGGTCTGCGGGGAGCAGGGCAGAGGTGGGGGCTGGCCATGGGAGCCCTGGAGCCTGGCTCCTGCCCTTCCTCCCTGGGTCTCAGTGTCTTCATCTGTAGAAAGGGTGGGACAGAGGACCACAAGATGCTTCATATTAAAATTCTAATTGCCTTCTGGCCTGGGCAGGACGTGGGTGGTACAAGGGAAGAGAGTGTGGGTGTCTGAGGCAATGGCTGTTAGGACTTTTAACAACCTGGGGGGAGGGTCAGGAGCTCCCTGGGGTGGAAACTTGTCTTGTTCACCATTGACTGGATTCCCAATATCTAGAAAGAAGAGTTCTTGGGAAACAGTTGAAAGAATGAAAGAAAGAAAGAAAGAAAGAAAGAAAGAAAGAAAGAAAGAAAGAACCATCCAGGCCCTTCAAAGGGACCCTGGGCACTCACTTGCTCTCAGAGGGCCTTGATTTTCTCATCTGAGAAGGAGTAACCGAATGCCTTGCCTTCCTTCTCTGTAACAAGTAACGTTAATTGAACACTATGTGTCAGGGACTGGTCTAAGCGTGTTACATATATTAACTCATTTAATCTTCACTGTAATCCCAGGAAATAGGGACCCAATTCCCTTTTGTGACTGAGAAAATTGAGATCCAGAGAAGTTAAGTGACATAACCAAGGTCACACAGCTCATAAATGCCTAAGCCAGAGACCAACCCAGCCAGCCTGGCACCAGAACTCTCATTCTTTTCTTTTCTTTTTCTTAATCCTTTCCTGAGAACACTTTTTCATTGCTTTTAGAGAGATGAAGGGAGACAGAGAAACATCGATGTCAGAGAGAAATGTCATTCAGCTGCCTCTTGTACACTCTGGACCGGGGATCGAACCCGCAACCCAAGTATGTGCCTTGACTGGGAATTGAACCCACAGCCCTTAGGCTATTGGAAGACCCTTCAACCAAATGGGCCATACCAGCCAAGGCCAGAGCTCTGATTCTTAAACACTGTTCCAGGCAGCCCTTCAAGAAGAAATGACATCTGAAGAAGCCTACTTCAAGGAGGCAGCCCAAGTTGCAGGTGGGAAGATGCTGGACGGGGCTGCCAGCTCAACAGTCCTTCCGCGGCTCCATACCGCTAGTCAAATAACACCCAGGCAACCCCCCCTGGACTGAAAGCCCCCGGAAGTGACTACAGCAGCATCCCTTCCTCCCTTGGACCCCAGTGCAAAATGACTCTTGAGAAGCCCCAGCTGCTCCTCCACCCCGTTAGCCTCTGTTCCCTCCTGCCTAGAACGCCTTCACCTGCCTTCTGAGTCACGCCCCTCTAACTTCCACCCTCCTCCCGCCCACCCCTCCTGCCCCCTCCACAAGCCTCCCCTGACCCTCCGCTATATTTCTTGCCTTCGATTTCCTATAGCCCTTTGTCAACAAGGTTGTCGCTGATGCGTGAGAGACGTGCCAGTAGGTACTACTGACCATACCATTTTATAGATGAGAAAACTGAGGCACCAAGAAGGGGAGTGAGTTGCCCCAAATGACAAGGAACAAAATCAGGACTGACCCAAAGCTAGACCTCCAGACACTTGAGCTTGTCTTTGAGTTGTAGCTGCCTTGCTGGGCGGATGCACGCAGCCTGAGGGCCATTCCTCACTCCTCTCAAGGTGCCCCCCATACAACAGGTGCTCCTTTAAGACCCTGCCCTCAGGTTAAGTGTGATCTCAGAGATTTCCCTGCATCGCATGCTGAATTTACATCCTTTCTGCAGTTGCTCTGAAGGCCGGGGAGCCGGCTAGGATGAAAGGCATCCATTAGGGTCCACAGTCAGACAAACCACACAGCCTGAGATCGCCGTGAAGAGGGGGTGTGACTCTGACCCCCGGGTCACCGTGCGGGGAGGAGCAGTGCCAGTACACAGTGAGCCTCAATGCACAGTAACGCTGGTTACGCGCCAGTGGTTCGCATTCCGGACATTGGTGCCAGGAGCGGAGGGCAACCTGGCGCTGTCTGCTAAAGACCAGAAGCGTGTTTTCTCAGACCCAGCAATTCTACTCCCTGGTGCACCTTCACCTGTGTGTTCCGAAAACAAGAACGTTTTTCGGAAGTCTTGTTATGAGAGTGAAAAGTTGGAAACAACCTAAAGGCCCATCAACGGAGGACTAGGTAAACAAATTATGGTACATCCAGCCCTGACCAGGGTGGCTCAGTTGGTCGGGCGTCACCCCTCTAAGAGAAAGGTCACCGGTTCGATTCTTGGTCAGGGCACATGCTGGGGTTTCAGGTTCAGTCTCTGGACGGAGTGCATATGAGAAGCAACCGACGGATGTTTCTCTCTCACACTGATGTTTCTGTTCCTCTCCTTCTCCCTCCCTTCCCTTCTCTTTAAAAATAATAGTCTTTTTTTAAAAAGACGTTATTCATGTACTGTTTGAGAGAGGGGAAGGAAAGGAGAAACGGAAACATCTATGTGTGGTTGCCTCTCACATGCCCCCAACTGGGGACCTGGCCTGCTACCCAGGCATGTGCCCTGACTAGGAATCGAACCAGTGACACTTTGGTTTGCAGGCTTGCACTCAATCCCACTGAACTACACCAGCCAGGGCTAAAAATAATAAAGTTTTTTTTTTTAATTAAAAAAATATGGTGCACCCATATGATGAAATGCCCGAGCAGCTGTGAAAAATGAGAAAGTGCTTTATGCTCTGCCGTGCTTCTGCACCAACAGCACGCAGACTCACTGATACATTTACTGTTTAATGGGAAACAACCTGACAGGTGTAGCAGCTAAAATCAGAAAACTCTTAGAAGAAAACATAGGGATAAGTTTTCATGACCTTGGATTAAGCAATGGCTTCTTAGACATGACACCAAAAGTACGAGCAACAGAAGAAATAGACAAATTGGACTTCATCAAAATTAAAAACTTTTGCGCTCCGATGGACGCCATCAAAAAAATGAAAATGCAACTGACAGATTGGAGGAAAATACCTGCAAATCATGTATCTCATAAGGTACCTGTATCGAGAATATATAAAGAGCCTTTATAATTAAATAATAAAAAATAACAATAAAAAACAATAAAGGGATCTGAATAGACATTTCTCCAAAGATGATATACAAATGGCCAATAAGCATGTGAAATGATGCTCAATGTCATTAATGATATTAATGAAATGATGCTCAATGTCGGGGAAATGAAAATCCAAACCACAGGAGATACCACTTCATACCCGCTAGGTTCTAATCAAAAGACAGGTAATGATAAGTGTTGCCAAAGGTGTGGGAAGCTCAAAGACTCATACACTGCTGATAGGACTGTGAGTGGTGTAGCCACTCAGGAAAACACTTTGGCAGTTCCTCAAAACGTTAAACGTGGCTATTACATGGCCCAGAATTCTAGTCCTAGGTAGAGGAGACGACAAGACACCAACAACACGCACCCCAAAACTAGTGCGTGACTGTTCGAGGCAGCATTATTCATCAGAGCCAAAATGTAGGAACGACCCAAATATCCACCAGCCGTTGAAGAGGTGAACGACATGTGGTGTATCTATACAGTGGAATATTACTCGGTACTAAAAAGGAAAGAAATGCACGCTGCGACACAGACAGACCTTGAAAGTGTTACACTAAGTGAAGGGGGTCAGGCACAAAGACCACACACATTGTACGATTCCATTCACAGCACACGTCCAGAGAAGGCAGACCTACAGAGAAAGAAGCAAGTGGTGGTTGCCTAGAGCGGGGTGGGTGGGGGTCATCGGGAAATGGGGAATGACTCCCAGTGGGTATGGAGTTTCTTTTTTGAGTGATGAAAATGGTTGTGGTGATGGTTGCACAACTGTGAATATACTAAAATCCACTGAATTTTATTTTTTTAAGCTTTTATTTATTTATTTTTAGACAGAGGAGAAAGCAGGGAGAAAGAGAGGAAGAGAAACATCAAAGTGTGGTTGCTTTTCATGCGCCCCCTACTGGGGACCTGGCCTGCAACCCAGGCATGCACCCTGACTGGGAATTGAACTGGCCACCCTTTGATTGGCAGGCCGGTACTCAATCTACTGAGCCACAACAGCCAGGGATGGATTGTATTTTAAATGGGTGAATTGTGTAGTACGTGAATTATATCTCAATAAAGCCATTATAAGAAAAAAAAAGCAACTACAGAACAGCATAGAACATATTTTGTGTAAAAACAGAAACAAAGTCCCCAAATATATGTGTGTATGTGCTCATATATGTATGTATCAAATACCCCTGGGGAGATACCCAAGAAATAAGTTGAACTGGGTGGCTGAGAGGCAGGGCTAAAAGGGAAACCTTTTTTCCACTATGTATCAGTAACCAATGAATTTTTTTTTAATAATGAGATTCTATTACGTTTTCAAAGCATTACACTTTAAAAAAAATAAACCAGTGGTTTATTGCTGGCCCTCAGCCAGAGGGTGCGTGGGGCTCAGCGGCTCTGAAGCGGAGAGACTGGGAGAGAAACCCAGCTTCACAGTCTTCGGAGCCTTGCTGACATCCGTCCTCTCTCTTCTTCCTCACCCGAGCCCAGCCAGAAGGCTTCAGGACCACCCCTGTCCCCACCAGTAAATCCTGTGGCTCTTCCTTCAATACCGGCCTCGAGTCTGCTGCTTTCTCACCCCCCATGAGCCCCGTTCTCTCCCGGGCTGCCATCCCCTTTCACCGGGCTCCCCACATCAGCCTCCTCCCAACTCCCCCTCCAGTGTCTGTACTCCATACAGACCTGCTCCTGCTTCCCACCCCCACCCCCACACCTGAGCTCCCACCCACTGGCCTGCTGGCTGCTCTTCAGACCTACCAGACGCTTCCTGCCCTCGGGGCCTCGGTGCTGTACTTGCTCTGCTCTTTGTCTGGAATGCTCTCCCACCAGATACCCGCGTGGAGGCCTCCTCACCTCCTGCACATCTCCGGCTGTCTCCTCACCAGGAGGCCTTCCGAGCCCTTCCTGTCTCAAATAGGAGTCCCCAGCCCCATGGCCTATCCTGCTTTACTTTTTTGTATAACATCTGACACGGTTAATATTTACACCTGCTTGTTTGCAGCCTGTCTCCCCACACGCAAGTGTAGGCCTTGTGAGAGGCAGTGTTCGGTTTCTTTCTCCAGCACCAAGAACAATGCCCATTACAGGTGCTCAAAAAATTATGTCGAAGTAAATTTCGTCCTAAGAAGCTGTCACAGGCCAGAGGAGGTTAAAGAGACATGATACCTAAAGGTAATGTGGTAACTTTTTTTCCTTGTATTAATTCCAGAGAGAGGGGAAAGGAGGGAGAAAGAGAGGGAGAGGAACACTGATAGGTGCCTCTTGTGTGCGCCCCAGGCAGGGACCCAGGCACGTGCCCCGACCAGGAATCAAACCCGTGACCTTTCGGTTTGCAGGACGACACCCAACCCGCTGAGCCACACCAGCCAGGGCGGTAATGCGCTATTTTGACTGGGATCCCGGGACAGAAAATGAACATGAGGGAAACACTTGTGAATCTGAAGACTGGGTGAGTGAGCAGTGATATACCTGCGTTAGCTCCTCAGTTGTGACAAGCTCACCATAATAATGTCAAATGTTAACATGGGGAAAACTGGGTAAGGGGTCTATAGGAACTTCCTGGGATAGCCTTGTATTAAAAAGAAAATTGTTGAGTGAGAGCTCAGGCTACAGAGCCCATGTAAAGCAGCGGCGCGCGGGCAGCGAGGCCTGGCAAACATCCCCAGGAGGAGAAGGGCCCTGTCACTGGCGGTCCCTTTACTTTGCAATAAAGGGCAATGCTGTAACGGGGGAGGGTGGGGCTTCTCTTTCCAAATATCACAGGAGCTCAGACTTCTTACTGAGCATTCACGGCTGGAACTGTGGCACTCATAAGTCAGGCGCGCTCCCCTGTGCACCTCCCCAGGAAATGCCCTTTTCTCCTTGGCTCCCAGGAGCCCCAGATGGCCTCTCCAGTTCAGGATCCTGTTTGCCAAGGGTTCCCAGCCCTGTAGATCAGAGTTTCAAGCTGGGTCACACAAATCAAGGTAGGGGCAAGGGGTCGACGAAAGGACATTAACGGTAGTCCAGGAAGGGAAGAGAGAAGGGACAACTTGTCTTGAGTGCCTACGAGCAGCTGGAACCCAGCAAGACATGTTCGGCCTGCGTGACCTCATTCCAGGCCTCCAGCCCCACATGCTGGTTTGGTTATTCCCATTTCACTGATGAGAAAAGCAGTACGATTGGAAAGGAATTCAGTCACACGGCGATGAAGCGGCTGCGCAGGGGCGTGATCCCCTGGCCTCATCTGGAACCCCCACACACACCCTCTTTGCACTCCAGCCACACTGGCTGCTCTCAGAACCACATCTGCACCGTATCTGCCTCCTGCCACTGGCCTTTGCCTGTGGACACCCTCTGCCTGAAACACCCTTTCTTCCCTACAACTCGGTTAACTTCTACTTGACCTTTAGGCCTCAGCTCCGGTGGTACTGCCTGTTACGGGCTAAGTTGTGTGTTTGCCCCCACTGCAAATTCCTGTGCTGAAGTCCTAACCCCTGCACCCCCGAATGCCACTGTATTTGGAGAACAGACCCTTTACGAGGTAACTAACATCAGAAGAGGTCCCCATCCCATATGACTGGTGCCGTTATAGGAAGAAGGGTAATGATTCGGACAGGGAGACTCAAAGAGGGCAGACCATGTGGAGACCCGGGAGAAGGCGGCCATCAGAAAGCCAGGGAGGAGCCCCCAGGTGGTGCTCCTTCGCCATGGCAGCCCTAACAAACGAACAGATTTGTCTCAGAGAGGCCCTCTCTGACCCCCACGCCCGGCTCAGGCTCTGGTGAGCTCCATGTCCTTCGTGGTGCCTCTCACGTGGCAACACTCCGTTTTCCTGTGCGACTGTCTGGTTAACAGGCACTCCCCTGCCTGACCGTGAGCATCCAGAGGTCTCCGCCAGGGCCTTGTACAGTACCTACACATAGTAGGTACTCAACAAACACGTGCTGAGTGAGGCGGCAAAGGAGTAAAGGACAAGCAAAGGCCTGTGGCTTTGGGGAGCTCCTTGCCTCCCTCTAAGCCTCCGTTTTCCTGACCATGAAACAGCAAATCCAAGGTTCGTGAGGCTTTCGAACCTCATTCTCTTCGGAAGCAAGTATTTCTTTCTGAGGGGTTTCAGCTCTGTCAGGGTCAGGTTTGCCCAGCAACTTTAAATCAAATCCTTGCTGAAAAATGTAAGACTCCTTCCAGAGTCAGCAGAAGAAAAGGTGCCTCGCCCTCTGCTACCTGTCCCTGGGCCCCCCTACCCTGTTATTCCTGCTCCCCAGGTGCAGCCCTGCCCAAACCCTGCCAGCTCACTGGGGCTACATCCCAAAGCTTCCTGCCCTGAAAAGCTCACCTCCGGGAGCCTAGAGAGGTGAAATGCAGGCTTAGAAAGAGAAAGAGAGTGGCACAAAGTCACACAGCCAAGCAGAGGCTGGTGTATCTTTGAATCTTGACTCTGGGCCAGGTCCCGTCCCTTGGGGCCTCAGCTGTGGCATCTGCCTACGTAAGTGTCGTCAGCCCTGGGGAAACTGCCCTGCCCCTCCGTTGACCCCACCCAGCACGTCCGATCTGGACTGAGGAGGGACTGACGGGAGCTGACCTCGGCATGGCGAAGGGGACACAGAGAGAACTTGACCTGCCCAAGGCCACACAGCCGGTACATAGTGGAGCCAGAACTGGAACCCTGAAGTCTGAGCCGCTGACCACACGGCCACCCCGCTCCCAGGAGCTGGGTTATGTACTATTGATCAAACTCCCGAAGCAGGGCGGGTAAGGAATCTCAGGAATCAGACAGACCTGAGTCAAATCCAGCCACGTGATCTTAGGCCAGAGACTCCCTCTGGCTGGCTGTCCTTCTGCAACTGTAACAGGGGGTTAATGGTGTCTACCAGGTGGGGATGTGGTGAGGGTTAAACAAAACAATGTTAAGGTTAACATTCATTCATTAATGTCAATGTTAAGAGTGAAGCCACTGAAATAGAGCCTGTCTACCACAAGAAGTGGGGCCCACCGGCTCAGCCTATTCTGTAAAACAGGGTCTGACCTTCTCCCTGCCCCGCCTGCCCCCATGGATGGGCCAGTCCCCTGCCGCTGAGCCTCCCTGCAGTCCCATCTGCTGAGTCACAGCACCAACTCTCCTTGCCACTTGCTTGTGGATAGTACTGAAGGTGCCTGGGGTGGCTACTCAGAGTGTTCTCGGCACCTCCCTGGCCTCTACTTCCTGTTTCCACAGAGACGCACTGGGAAAGCAGGGTCCTCAGCCTCTCCGCAGCGAAGTCAGGAGCCACCCGGCAGCTCTCCGAATCTCCCCCTTCGGGTATGCCCAGTGCTTGGGTGGGCGCGGAGGGCTCTATACCCTGCCAGGCTCTGCTAAGCTCTGGCAAGCCCTGAACAGTGGACAGGGGGCAAACCTGGACACCAACCAGTTCTTTCTAGCTCTAAAGACAGGTAGGCCCTGTACGTTTGCCCCATGGGCATCAGATGTCTTTGGAAAGACAGACAGAAGCTGGACACCATGGTGCCTTCTGAGAGGGGAACTGAGCATCTGGGAGAAAGAAAGGGGGTTTTACCAGGACTTTCAAACTTTCAAATTCCAAACCATGCGAAAGCACCGTGTATTTAAACCAAAATTACAAACAGCTGAACCTGGGATTCTGGGTGGAGGGAGTGTGCACGGACCTCTGTCCTCCCTGCAGATGGACGACAAGGGCCGGAGGGCTGGGCGGACGCCGCGGGCTCAGCCAGGCTCGCTCCCTCTCAGGGCCTCGGTGTCTCCGCAGGATCCAGGGAGCTACTGAAACGCACGTCCCCGTCGACCCCCAATGTGTTGGTCTCATCTTTGGACCAGGTGTGGGGAAGACGGGAGACGGTCCATCGCAGGAGCCCGGTGGGGGTCGGGGCGTGAAAGCCCTCGTGGCCCAGCACTCTGAATAAGACCATCGAGGGCATCACCCGGGTGGCCAGCGCCCTTGCTTTACTGATGGGGGAACTGAGGCATGGAGCTGACAAGGGACTATTTGCCCAGACGGCACAGCTGGGCCAGGCACCTCACCACCCCCTTGCCCTGCACCATGTGTCCCCCGACAGCCACAGTCCGGGGTGGGGGCTGTACTGAATTCACCCTTTACCCTCAATAGGCTGCACGGGCAGGTTCGGCCTCTGGCCTGGACGCGGCCCGGTCTGCAGCCCAGGGAGGCCGCAGGGTCAGCTGTGCTGGGCCTGGCCGGACCTTGTAGGCTGTGGTGTGGAGTCTGGTCTTTGTCCTAAGAGCCCCTGGGGAGCCACTGAAGGGTTTTAGGCTAGGAACTGATGCTGTCTGATTTATGTTTCAGGAGATTGCTCTGGCTGCTGGGTGAAGGATGGACTGGAGGAATAAGAGGGGCAGGAGGCTGACAGAGAAGCAGGTGCGGCCTGAACCGGAGGAGAGGCAGAGCAGTGAATAGGTCCGAGCAAAGGGCAGCTGGCTGCAAAGGAAAATTATATTCCTCCTTGGGTAGTGAGGCCCTCGTCCCTGGACATGCTTAAACCAAGCCCAGACCACAACATGACAGAGCTGTAACAGCAGGGACTTGATAAGTTGGAACACAATGCCAAGATTCCAGGTTACCTCCTCCAGGAAGCCTTCCCTGATTTCAAATGCTGGGCTGGCCATGCCCTGGTCCCCGTAGTCACAGCATTGATTATCCTGGGTCATAACTAATGGTTTCCAGATTTCTGTGCCCTTCCCCACCATGAGGACTTTTCACCTGTCTGGATTCCCAGTGCTCAGCAAAGAGCCCGGTGGCACACAGTAGGACCTCATGTATCACTTCCTCCTCCTTCCTGTTCCTTCTTCTCCCCACACCCCTGCTCCCAGGTCTATCATTTGGGTGTCCCCAGTGCCCAGCCCAGACACTCGCACGGAGCATAGGTGCTCAGTGCGTGCTGATTAAAATGGATTGTCTCTCTGGCAGATCTGACACACAGTAGGAGTCCAACAAATGGGCAGCCCCTTCATCTGGGGGCAGAGTCAACAACGACAGCAGCAGCACTTACTGGGTATGGCACTACTCTAAGCACTTGAGGTGGGATCACTGTGTTTATTTTTCAGACCCACTAATGGAGGCCAAGAAAGGGATGAGAATTTGCTTAGGCCTCACAGTTGTCAAATAGAGGAGCAGGGATTTGAACCCAGGCTGCCGAGCTTCAGGACTGGAGTATGTGGCCTTGTTCTGAGGGCCCAGCAGCTACTGCTATTCCTGGCACATAGTAGGTGCTGAGACTTGTCTGTAGTGGGCCCCAGAAGGACACAGTCACCCCCAACGCAGATGCCATAGGAAGTCCCAGTGTGATCCCACTCTTACCTCCAAGGCGTGGGGCTCCCTCCTACCCAAGGAGGCCAGCCGTCTCGGGGAGACACTGCCAGCCCAGGCCTGCCCAGGCCCTGCTGCCCACACGACCTTCCCCGAACCACCAGCAGGCCGGCAATGTGGCCTGCCCCAGGGGACTGAGCCTCAGCCACGGGGCGGCCTAGACAAAGACATGTAGCGGTGCCCATCCCTCTGGCACTCCGGCTCTCTCCTCCTCCTCTTCCTCCAGGGCCTGTGTTGGGGGAACTAGCAGAGATTGTTTTCAAAAAGGAGGTGGATGGAAGAATGAGGGACACAGCCAGGCAGCCCCAAGGGCAGAGGATGAAGCAATTAGAAAGAGCAAGGCAGTCCTGCAGGGCTGAGCAGCCCAGAAGTCAGGTGGGTGGGGGCTGGCGAGGGCTGCCCCCACACTGGAACCCAGCAGGTGACAATCAAGGCCTGCTGAATGATGACCACTCTGGGTACTGAGTGATGTCGGCAGGGGCAGGGTGGGGGGACCCGGGCACTGAGCAGCGCCGATCCTCTCCCCAGGAGAGATGGGCCTTCAGACTTAAACGGGAGAGAGCAGATACTGAGGTGCCTGTTAATTATTTCCCTGATTTAGCTCAGAGGAAACCGAGGTTCAGAGAGGCCAAGTGGCTTGCCTGAAGTCGTACAGTTGGCAGAGGGGCAAACACGAACCCTACCTGGGTCTCTCTGATGATAATAGACCAAATGCCTCCCACTGCCCTAATTATCTTACAGATAATTCATTAGTGATAAACATAGAAACAGCAACAACTATTTATTGAGTGTTTAATATGTGCCAGGCACTGTGCCTAGGACAGTGCTTATGCTAAGTCATTTAATCCTCAAAGCAACCCTGTGAAGTGAGAACTATTAGCATGCCCATTGTGCAGATGAAGAAACTGAGGTCTGCCCTGGCTGGTGTGGCTCAGTGGATTGAGCACAGGCTGTGAACCAAAGGGTAGCAGGTTTGGTTACCAATCAGGGCACATGCCTGGGTTTCGGGCCGGGTCCCCAGTGGGGCCACGTGAGATGCAACCACACATTGATGTTTCTCTCTCTCTCTTTCTCCCTCCCTTCCCCTCTCTAAAAATAAATAAAAAATAAAATCTTTTAAAAAAAAAGAAAGAAACTGAGGTCTGCAAGGTAAAGCAACATGATCAAGACCAAACCGCGAGTATGTGGTGGAGTGGGATTCCAACCCATTCCAGCTCACTGTTAGAGCACACTCAGCTACCGTTCTATCCTTGTTGGATAGATAAATGGATGGATGGATGGAAGGATGGACGGACGGACAGACTGGCTAATAAATGGGAGCTCTGCCCTGTGGGCACCAGGCCTGTGGCTGGGCACCTAGTAGGTGCTTGGCAGGCAGTAGCCATGGCAACACTGGGTCTTCCCCTGCATCCCCTGCTGAAGGGGCCTCGTGTCCACAGCCAGGCTGGAGCTTGGGGGACCTGGGCTGTGTGCCCGGGCTGCTGGGGCACCCGAGCTCCCTCACTGAGCCAAGCAGCGGCATGACGGATGTGCCCGCCGCCGCAGGGAGCCTGGGGTAGAGCAGTTGCCTGGAAACAGGCTGCTCTGGCAGCCCACACTCAGACCTTTGTCACCATCTCAAGGACCTTTTTCCCTCCTCCTCCTTTCTCACTGGAGGCAGACCCCGCGTTCAGGTGAGAAGCTGCAGCCAACACTACCAGCAGCCCCCACCACGGGGGGCCCACAGTGGATCCACGGCCCCAGGCTGGGGAGAGGGAGGCAGATGCAGGGGACACAGGGAGCCCGTGGCTGGGGAGACAGGGCTCCACAGGCAACCCCGCCAAGGCTTAGAAAAACCCTGACGCTGGGATGCTTCTCTCACTGCCTTTATTTCTCCCAGATTCTCTGACAAAAAAAAAATTAGCCTTAGTCCTTTTTCTTAATGGCGAAATACTGACAGCATCAGCTTCTAGAGCTAAGGGTAGTGCCAAAGATATCTGGGCAGGGCGGGGCCTCTGGGGGCCCAGGGCAGGGGGCCAGGTGTGGTGCCCCTTGCACAGCAGGCACTAATTGGCTCCTGTGAAGGTGGGCCCTGAGAGGGGATTAACTAGGCCCTAGGGAACTGGCTGGGGACAGGGCCACGCCCCATCCAGGGCCCCCTCGGGGACAGGGGTGTGGAGGGGCTAACAGCAAGGACCCTGGGGCCAGGCCAGCCTGGGTTCAAGTCCCAGCTCTGCCCCTTGGGCAAGTCATGTCTCTTCTCTGTGCCTCGGTTTCCTCCCCAGCCAATGGGGAGTACCTGCCTAAAGGTGTGGGTGCGGAGGTGCGGATGAAAGGATGGAACCCCTATAAAACACCTAGCATACAGTGAGCGCTTAACGGAAGATCCTGGGTGTCCAGCGAGAGGCCTCAGGGCTCCTGACCCCAAGCGTTTCATAAGGATGGTTTCATTCTAGCCCCAAGCACTCAGGGAGGCAGGAAACCTACAGCTCACTCGCTGGACACATGCAGAATCTGAGGCTGCAAGGATAGGGTTCGCCCCAGTCCGTCGCCCAGGACGGGGAGGGGCCGGGGGTAAGACGCCAGGCTTACTTCTGCCCGTCAGGTTTCCAGGTTGCACAACTGCTTTCTCAACCTCCCCAACTAATGGAGCCACACTTTGGCTTTGAAAATCAGATCTAATGCTGCCTGCCCTGAACTTCCTTGGCTCCCCAGTACCTGGATGAAATCCAGGCTCGTTTGTGGGCGTTAGAGGCCTCTGTCACATGGCCCTGCTCGCCGCGCTCTGGCCCACGCTTCGTGCCTGCACAAGGCTGTCTCTCTGCCTGGGTGCCCAGCACGGCCGAGCTCCTGATGGTCTCTTGGCCTGCAGGTTCACTCTTCCAGAAAGCCTTCTCGACCCACCAGTCTCAGGACAAGCCAGGGACCCCTTCTCCTATGCTCCAGGAGCTCTGTTCACCCGCCAAGCCCCACCTCCGCCAGCCCTGGAAGATCTCCTCCTGGGGTCCCAGGCCAACTGAAGAATGCACCGGCCCAGCGTCCAGACTCTGTCTCTTGAATCTCAGCCTCATCTCCACTTGCCACAGCTGCCTGGTTGCAGCCTTTGTCCTAGGTCACCAGCCTCATGGCCTCCTGGCCCCTGACCATATTATCCGTTTATGCTCCTCTGCTCTGCTCACACGGGACCCTCACCACACTGCCCTCCACCAGGTCCTGTGAGTCCAGCTCAGACCTCCCTCCTCTGGAGCCTTTTCCTGACCACCCCCGGCCACAGGTAGCCTTTCAAGCCGCTTTTCCTGCAGGAGGTGCTGCTGCCTCCCTCTCCTGTGCTCCCGAAGGCTGGGGAGGGGCGGGGCGGGGTGGGGGGTGGAAAAGGGGGGGCGGCAGGAGCTCCCCCTTTGTTAGCACTCACTCCAGACCAGGCCCTGTTCCAGGCACACGGTGACACAGAATCTGGACTGCTCCATTCATAGGGAAGCAAAAGGAAGGTTAGGCTCAGAGAAATTAAGCCTCTCTCTAGTCTAAGAGCCTGAGGCCTCGCTGGGCTCTGCTGCCTGTGATGCTAAGGTGGCCGTACAGGGTCCCCAAGGGTTGTCACTGGGCTTTCATTTCTTGCACTCTCCCACCTGAGCCTGCACATGCAGTGGCCTCGGTGACAATAACAGGGGTAGTAATGCTACCTGCTGACAATGGACACCGTTTAGGTGCCAGGCTCCAAACCCACAGTCTTGAAGTCAAAGATGAGGAAACTGTTGCCCAGAGACAGAAAGCGACTGACCCAAGGCCCCACAGCTAGCACGCCACTAGCCAGTATCTGAACCCCACGATGGAACAGCCATGGAGCCCAGGACACTGCCTCGTCTCCCAGCTGAGCTGGCACCAGCGGCAGGCATCTGTAGCCCCAATTCTGGCCACCAGGCCCCGTGCCTGTCCCCGGTGGATACCCGCTAATTAGCCAGGAGGCTGTGCTTGCTCAGTGGCTGCTTTGGAGCAATTCTCCCAGGAAAGGCCGAGCTTGCAGGAGCAGAAAAGGTAATTGCTAATTTGCACGAGGGGGGACAAAGGGGACAAAGGCGCCCTTTGCTGCCCGGTGCAGTCTCACTCACGTCCACGCCACGAAACTACCTGCCTCATGCCGCCCGCCACGACAGGCTCCCTGGACGTCTGTCTGTCCACAGGACACATCTACCCGCTGTCCCCATTCCGTCTGAGTCACTGGGCCACACCCCAGGAAGAGCGAGAGAGCGCATGAAAATGTCTCCTGCCATCTGCCCGAGCATGGCGGGGAGGGGTGGAAAGGAACCTCGGCGACTTCAAAGCTAAGGACCACACCTGCGTTCCATCGTTTTCTGGGCGCCCTACACTGCTGTTGCCCGAGCCTCACAGCAGCTCCAGGGGTAACAGTGCTTTCAGCCCCACTCCCGGGCGAGGAAACGAGGCATGGGGAGATGCAGTGACTGCCCAAGGCCGGCCTGCGAAGAAGTGAAGGGGCCAGGACTTGACCTCTGCCCAGCTCCCTGCAGAGTTTGTGCTGTTCCCACTGCGCTCTGCATCAGTCCGTCCAGTTCCATTCTCCTGTGTCGCAGCTGAAGAAGCCGAGGGCACGCGGCTGCATTCCAGAAAAAGCATGGGCTCTGGAATCCAGCTCAGCTCTCACGTCCTGTGTGCTTCAGGACAAGAAGCATGTCCTTTCCTGTTTGTGCCTCAGTTTCTTCGCCTAGAAAAATGAGCTGAGAAGCCCCCGAGTTGTGTGGACACTGGGGAAAGGCTGGAATGAGGCTGGGCTCTCTGACTTCTTGTGCCCGCAGCAGGCTGATGCAGGGCAAGGCCAGAACCTGTGGCCCTGGGCCCCATGAGATGAGGGCTGAGGCTGCAGCAACTAAGGAGCAGGGACTGGTGGGCAGGGCCTTCCATCAAGGGTTAACAGGCCAGACCGTGGCCAGGAAGGTGGGCCAAGGGAGGAAGGGGTCCTCCTGCACAAAGCCTTCCTGCTCTGTGGCCCTGTGACTCGCTCCCCAGGAGGAACGGCCAGTGTTGGGGCTAGATCAGGCAGGCCCAGATCCACACCCTGGCTTCCCCCACGTCAGCTGGGCATGCTCCTCTCTGAAGCTCAGCTTCCTCATTTGTAATGCCCCTCACCCCCAGGGCTGCTCCGAGGCCTGCAGGCTGATTGGGACAGTCACCTTCACAACAGGCGCTAGGGGCCGGGCTGCTGGGAGACCAGTCTGGAGACCCAGACTGACCTGCTCAGCAAGGCCAGACACTGGATGGACAGACAGGCCGAGTGGACAATCACATGAGCCTATTCCTCTTCCTCTTACCAGGGACCTGCCCCAGACTCTGCCTGCCTGTGGCCTGAGCTTCCCCACCCTCTGAGCTTTTTCTCAACATCCTCACAACAGACCTTCTGACCCACTGAGCCGTGCCGCACAAAACCTGCTCAGGACCACAAATCTGAAGGTCGCTCTTATTGCACGGCGATGTGAGTGCATGCACACACGTGTGCTCTCGAGGGAGGGCAGGCTCAGGGCCATCTCCACAGCCCCCATGTCCGCAGGTTTCCTGAGCCAGGACACCCATGCCTGAGCCCTCTATCGGCCCTGCCTCACTGTGACCTTGGGCAAGTCACTCACCCTCTGCAGGCCTCAGTTTCCCCCCTCTGTAAGTCAGGCTAGTATTTCCTGACTTTCTCCTGGGGTTCTTAGAAGACTCAAGTGATAGGATAAATTCCCAACTGTTGTGAAAACATTTCGAAGCCTTACGAACGCTAGGTTCCGGTTTTAAACATCTGCTGAGCACCTCCTACAGGCAGGCACAAGGCTGGGCACTTACATACGCTTCCTGGTGTGTCTCCTACAACCTAATACACAGGTGCTGTGCCCCCTTTCTGCAGATGAGGGCTCTGGGGCTCAGAGCGTGCTTGCCTCAGGTCACACGGCCAGAAAGCCAGAGCTGTCTGAGAGTCAGCCACTAGGAGGGAGGAGTCAGCATGATGGTGTACTCTTTTCTGAGCCCCTATGGGTCTTAAAATCCCCCCACAGGCTGAAGAGACAGGTGGCAAGGCCCTGCCCCGGTGCCATCCAGGCAGCTGGCATCACCAGCTCTCACTGGGATGGGCTCTGAGGGCTCAGAAGGAATTTTGTTCTGGGGTATAAGATCTCAAGGGGTGCCCTGGCTGGTGTGGCTCAGTGGCTTGGGACTGGGAACCGAAAGGTCGCCAGTTTGATTCCCAGTCAGGGCACACGCCTGGGTTCTGGGCCAGGTCCCCAGTTGGAGGTGTGCAAGAGGCAGCCGATCCATGTTTCTCTCACACATCAATGTTTCTCTCCCTCTCTTTCTTCCTCCCTCCCCCTCGCTCAAAAACTAAATAAATAGAAAGCTTTTTTAAAAAAAAATCTCAGGGGGTAAAATGTGGTCTTTTGATTTCCAAATACAGGGAGTGGAGACACCGGCCTCCTTGCAGTTCCACAAACCCACCAGACACACGCCTGCCTCAGGGCCTTCGCAAGTATGGTTCCCTCTTCCTGGAGTGCTTTTCCACCAAATATTTGTGTAACTGGCTCCGCACCCCCTCCAGGGCCCTGTTTGCAATGGCACCTCCCCAGTGAGGCCCTCCCTGACACCCTGTTTGAAATCCCAGCACCTCCCCCCAGCACCTCCAACTCCTCTCACTCCGTGATCCTCCCCCACAGCGTCCACCGGCCTCTGACCAGCTAGGCGCTCCCCTAGTTCTCGCGCAGGGCCAGCCCCCCTGAGACTGCCAGTTCTTGGAAGGCGGAGATTTCCACCTGTGTCTCCACAGAGCAGCCGCTTCACAAACACAGGGGTGGGCAAAAGTTGGTTTATAGTTGCAATACAAATAAATAATACAATAACGAATGAATAATAATAATACAAGAATAAACTCTGTGTTTTGTGTACTCACCACCATAAACCTACTTTTGCCCACCCCCGGATGTGCACGACTGAGTGAAACTGACGCCCGCAGGGGGAAAGTGGTGGGTCCCTGGGCACATGGGGGCCCAGAGGCAGCATTTAGGTTCAGGCCTTCTGCTCTGGCCCCTCCCCTCACTGGCGCGGGATCTGCTTGGGCTTGCTGGAACTGGGGTGCAGGTGCCTGGATCCTGCCTCCCTGCCCTTTCCAGCGGCATGGAGTCCACAGTGGGTGGGGGAAGAGCCCCTTCCTGGGGCCCGTGCAAGGGGAGCAGCGAGGGGGCAGTGTGTGCAGTTGTCCACCTAGGGGACCCTGGGTCCCCACCTGCCCGCTTCCCACCCAGATGCCAGAGGCAGGGCTCAGAATAGCACCTTCTTTCCTTTCTTGCATCCTGATTTAGAAAGTGGGATCTCCCCCTGGCAACGTCAACTCCCACAGTGTGGGTGATGCTTCCTTGCCTTCCTGGTGACCTCCCTGGAGGACGGTTCTCAGGGCAGAGGAGTGAGGGCTCGAATCAACCACCCAAGCTTGCTGCGGCGACACCGGACCTCAAACCCTGCTCAGGCAAGTCAGACTCACGCGAGTGCCCCTCCGCAGGGCCCAGGAGGCAAGGGAGGGACCTGGAGGGGGTTGGGGGCGGCTACAGCTGAAGTGGCAGGTGGCGGTAGCTGGGAGCAGCTGCTGGTCAGCCGGCCTGCCCGGGCTCACATCCGGGTGCCGCCCTTCGCTCACAGGGGGCCTCGGGCAAGTTGCTTAAGATCTCAGCGGTTCACGGGCTATTGCAGGCATCCATTGTGCAAACAGGCAGGAAGCACTCGGAGCAGGCCGGGCCCCGGTGAGCACTCCGTGAATGCGAGCTGACACACGCCGTCACCACCGTGACTGCCCCATAGTCATCATCAACGCCATCGCCACCCAGCACTATCACCGCCATCATCCCCACCACAATCACCATCATCAGCACCACCACTGCCATCACTGCCATCACTGCCACCACCACCACCACCACCAACTGCCATGTCCCGTAGCATCTGTCCCTCACAATGCAGCCTGAGCTCTGCCCCACGAGACAGAAAAGGACCTGCACTCCCCACAGCCCACATCTGTGGGGCTCACCACTGCACCCCAGGAGGCTCTCACCAAGCTGTTGAATGAATGAGTGAGTGAGTGAGTGAGTGAATGAATGAATGATGAAGGGTCTTCTACGGAGAACAAAGCTGCTGACGGGTACGAGGAGGAGACTGCTCGATCCAGGCCTGCAGGCCCCCAGCCCCTCCGCCCCAGCTCATTTCTCTAGCTTCTGCTCACACTTCAGCTGCTGTGCCCTGGAACCCAGAGCCGCCTCAAGCCTCAGTCTCCAATCTCTGCCCTGTGCACACGGACCAGGCTCAGCTTCTGAACGCCTCCCTCCCTGAGTTCCCCTGTTCGGCTCGCACTCCCGTTACACGACCACCTAGCCACACCTCCCCAGCCCCAGGGCTCCCTTCAGCCAGTTTTTCTTCCCTTCTTTCCACAGCTGTGTCCCTACCCTGCCTGAGCTTCCCATCTGCTGACCTGCCAGCCTCCTCCAGCTCTCTCAGCCCCTGGACTGGACGGGCCTGCTTGGTGGGCAGGTCAGACAGCCCTTCATGGACCCTGGCCAGCACGCCAGCCCTCGTGTTGGCTCCATAACAGCCCTCATCCGCCATTTTTCAGAGGAGAAACTGAGGCACAAAGAAGAGAATGAAAAGGCTTGAGGTGTTCGTTGAATAGTTACTGAGTGCCCACTATGCACCAGGTGCTGGGGACACAGCTGTTAGCAAGATGGCAAATATCCCTGTCCCCGTGGAGCCCAAGAGGAACACACACAAGATCACAGTGTATCAGAGGCAGACGGGGTTCTGAAGTTAGAGTAAAGGGCTGGAGAATGACAGGCATTTGGAAAAGGCAGTCAGGGAAGGCCTCACGGAGGAGGTGACATTTCACCAGGGCCTAGGGAGGGCTTCAGGAACAGCCTAGAGGCCAGTGAGGCCAAAGGACAGTGAGCGGGAGCCCAGAAGGTGGAGACGGGCCAGAGCCGAGCCTCGTGGGTCTTGGTGGCTTTTTCTCAGGGGGTAATGGGGACCCACTAGAACGTTTTGAGCAGAGAAGGAATACATCAGGTTTACTTTCTAGCACAACACTCCAGCAGCTGTGTGAAATAGGGAGGAAATGGGAGGAAGGACAGTGAGTGCTACTGCTGGGGAGGAGGTGGCAAGCACTGGGTGGGAGGGAGTGGTGGAAAGGGCCCTGTACTCCCCGCACCCCCAGAGTTCTGCTTCCCTGGGAAAGTGGGGCTCAGAGGAGCTGGACCTGGGAGTAGCAGAGCTAGCTAGGGGACACCAGGCAGAGCCAGCCCCCTGAGCTCAGCAAGCCTGGCGCCACTGGAGAGGGGCCAGGCCGCCGGAGCCAACCAGCGAGATGGCACACCAGGTCTTAGTGTACCCCGACCATCTGCCAGTGGGGGTGCCTGGGCCTCCCAGCTCTGGGAGGGCAGAGTCAAGCCTGTCCTGGTCACCCCTCCTGCCACACAGCAGGTGCTCGGTAAATCTGTGTGAAGTGAATGTGCAGGACCTGATACGCAGCAGGTGCCAGCGGAAGTGCGCTGAACGGACCGGTGGATGAAGGGATGGGCACAGCCTTTCAGTGTTTGCTGGTGACTTCCCGTGTTTGTCCGAGTTCCTTAAAATACCTGCAGCCGACGCAGATCACAGAGCCTTGCCGTGAGCCAGGCTCCGGGCTCCGCCTCTCCCCTGTGTCCCAAAACCCCGCGCACGGGTAGCAGATTGAGTCCCCACATCATGAGCCCTGGACGACTTAGTGGCTAATTCCCGGGGCTCAGCTGAGGACAGAAAACCCCTCCACACCAAAGAACTGCCTCAAGATCTGGGGTCACTGGGCTAACCTATGGGCTGACCTCTCACCTCTGCCTAAAAGAGCAGAAGCCGAAAAAGCTGAGCTTTGGGGGCTGCAAGGGGAGCTGGGCATGCACACAACAGCAGTCCCAGTAATAACAGCAGTGGCAGCGACAACAGCAATGGGCCAGGGCTCACAGAACCCCTAACCAGGGGCCCGCCCTCTGCCAGGCTTCCGAAGCCCTGACTCTCACAACGATCCGGATAAGCAGGTCCCACCATTACCCCCACTTTCTAAATGCAGAAACTGAGGCACAGAGAGGCTGAATAAGTTGAGTGAGTCACACAGCAAGTACATGGAGGATTCAGGATTCAGACCCAGACAGCCCAGCTCCCGGGCCGTGTACTTCAGGGAGGGACTGACAGGTGAAGGACTGAACCCCTCTGGCAGGGGAACCAGGTGGAGGGGGATGGGTGGTCTGGGAACTTCTCACCCCCTTGGGGCTGCTATTTTGTGGTTGTTGTGGCTTTAAGTCATGTGTGTGTTCCCTTGAAAACAAACCTCTCTGTGCTGCTTTGTGCTCCTCTGTCCACAGTGCCACTTGCCCCATCTTCAGGGCTCTATCCCCTCTCTCTCATTCCACGGCTACCCTCTTCAGAAGCGCCCTCCCTAGTTCCTCCCCAGCCTTTGTGGCACCTGCTCCCTGCCCCGATCCCCATCAGTGCCACTCGGAGCAGGCACTGACCATGCATCTCTTTTTGGGACTGCTGGCAGCTGGCTGTGGCCTGGGTGTAAGGCTGAGCCTTGTCTTACGCAGGTGGGCACAAAGCTCCCCCCGCCCCGTCTCAGCTGGAGTGGGGCAGCTGGCTGACTGGCTGGCTGGCTTCGGGGCTCTACACCACTCCCAGACCTCCCTCAGTCAAGGAACCCCTCGGTGACCCCCGAGGGTCAACCCCTCCAGTAGACCCTGTCTGTGCCTAAGCAACACTTCCTGGTGTCGGCACAGGCTGCCAGACAGACTCACGCCTGCCTCCCCATCTCGTCCAAGCCCATGGAGTACAAGAGGGGCCCCCAGGATCTGAGCCTTGTCAAGAGGCTGGGAGACTTAGGGAACCAAGGACACACTTCTCTGCTGCATGGGCTCAAGTCCCTGCACTGGTTCTTACCCACTGTGTGACCCTGGGCATGTTACTTAACCTCTCTGAGCCTCAACATCCTCAGCAGCAAGAGGAGGATCATAATGATAACCTGTTTGAACACTCACATGGGGTTGTGGGCACAAGTATCCAGCAGGGTACCCGGCACTTCGCAAGCAGGCAACAGATACGAGCTGCGTCAGGACCGTGGTCGTCTTTACTGGGTAGCAGGCACTGACTGGGTACTTCATGCCTCTCAGAGTATCCTCATAACCACCCTAAAATGCAGCTGGTGTCATTATCCCCATTGTATGGATGTGGAAATGGAGGCTCAGAAAAGCTAAGATGTGTCCATGTTGCTTCACAGCTGATTAGTGAGGCGGGATTTGAACCCAGGGCTCTCTCCCCAGGAAGAATGCCCATTCGTGGTCCCATAATGGGCAGCCTGGACCTTGCCCTCCTTCCCTGAAAGCCAGCTTCTGATTGGACCAGCAGGACTTCTGGCCTCTCCTTCCTCCCTGCTTTGGCTCAGCGCCTTCCCTCTGCCCTCTGGCTCCCATCAAGACCCTCTCTCATCCAGATCTGGGGGGGGGTCCATCCATCTTCGGGAACAGATCCAGCTGACCACCCCTCCTCCTGGAAGCCTTCCCCTCCAGTATGCATACCCCTCCTTCACTCTCTTCTACCTCTGGCCACCGCCCCTTCTGCAGTTCTCTGCCCCAGTGTCCCCTGGTCCCGCCCAGACTCTGCACCCCTAGGTCCCGTGCCACTGGTCACGGCACAGGCACAAGCAGAGAACACTTGTGTTTGCTGTGTGAAGCAACTCACATGGAGTCTCTCTCTTGACATCCACACGGCAAGCCTGAGTGATGGGAAATACTCACACTGAGCCTATTTTGTACAGGAAGAAACTGAGGCCCGGGAAGGAATAACCACTCGTTTCAAGGTCATCCGGCTGGCGAGTCGTGGAGCTCCGTTCAAACCTGGGACCAGTCTGGGCTCCACCGCCCAGCTCAGCAGCACTGCTCCATATGGCCTTGCGATAGATTCTAGAGTTATTGACTTGATCACGCTCCTAATCAATCCTAATTACAGCTTCCTTTTATTGAGAGCTTGACCGTGTGTCCACACCCCAGCACAGGTGCTCCTACCCTGGAGATCTGAAAAATGGTGTCTGATGTCCCCACCCCTACAGGGTGCAGGGTGCAGAGAGAGAACACAGACAGAAGGGGCTGTGAGTGCAGCCACAGCTGTCACAGCCCCATTCTGCAGATGAGGACGCAGGCTCGGCATGAAGGAGAGACTTGCCCAAGACGGCGCCTCAGCAAATGGCAGAGCCCGGACCCAGCCTCGGGCTCCACACTGCCCACCGCTCTGCTGGCCTGCAGCAGCCTCACGGTCAACGTAACACCTTCCGCCCCCCGGCCTGCTCTAGTCGCAGCCTCAGATCCCCCGGGGAGGCCCCATCCCCACGGAGCTTCCCAGCCTGAACTTTCTGAACTGCCTCCCCTCCACTCCCCACCGCGGCCCAGGCTTCCCTATCGCCCCACGCAGGGGCTCCTAACAAGTGGGGAGGGGGTCCTCCAAGGGACCCCAACGTGGAGCAACAGCCCCTACCCTGTGGCCTGCCTGGCCAGCTTGGTTTTATGCCATCTTCCCAACTACTCCACAGGGCGTGGGTTGTGCCCCACTTACACAGAGTGGGCCAGGGGATGCAGGCAGGCAAGCCGTTTGCCTGGACCCGGGAAGCTGGTGGCAGAGCTGCAATTCCAACGTGGGTCTGTGGCTGCTCACGTCCCGCTCTGGCCTCCCTTCCCTGCGGCTGGTCTACCTGGCGGAGCCCGTCGCCTTGGCAGACTCCGCTGCGCATCCCCACAAAAAACGACAACTCCACTTTTGGAGCATTTCATATGATTCTCTCCTGTGGTTTTCCCAGCAACCCTGTAGGGGTGGGACATCAGACCCATTTTTCAGATGACGAAACTAAAGCACCAAGTGGTTCCTTAGCTGGATTCCTAGCGGAGGTTGTGCCTTGGTTTGCTAATCTGTGAAATGGGGTCACACTGGCCTCCCGGGATGACTGGGGACGATGTAAGACTGTGGAAGCCGGGGGCTCTTGGAGTCGCTCTCGAGATGCTCTCAGACAAGGCTCGAGGCCCCGGGTGCTTTTTTTTGTCAACCCACCAGCATCCAGTCAGCCTGGTCTGCCAAAGGAAGGGCCCCGCGTCTCCTTGAACATTTCCTCGGCCCAGGGGTGCTGAGAAAGCGATGAGTCATCCTCCCAAGCACAGGCCTCCCAAGAGCCCGCACCGGGTCCCAGCCTGGCGGGAGAGGCTCCGGGCCGGGAAGGGGGCCGTGAGTCTGATGACTCGGAGCTGCCCCACCGAGGCCTGAGTCACCAGGTGTCCTCCAGGCTCGCCCACGCCGCACACTGCTGGCCTGCAGGACAGCGCTGGTTTTTGCCCACTGGACCCTGCCCCTGTGCCTTCAGCCCAAACCTGTGCATCTGTCTGCACTTCTGGTGTCATAAACACCCCTCTTTCCACCCAAGAATGGGTCAACCATGACCCTTGAGCCCCCCTAGCCCCCCACCTCCCAGGTCACCAGTCCCAGCCACCCAACCTCTCGTCCCATGAGGAAACAGCCACTCCTCTTCATCCCAGGCCAGAGAATGGTGTGAACCGCTTCGACCGTGGGGGTCGTCATTTCCGAGGGTATATGGAGAGGGGCCTTCCCAGGCGACAGGGGCTCTGCCAGGCGGAGCCCGCATCAGGAAGGCCAGAGGGCGGCATGGCCAACGAAAGACCTGCCTTTGGGTCCCAGCTCTGCCACCGCTTCTGCGTCCGGCCTTCTCTCTCTGCACCTGCTTCTCAGCCTCCCGTTTCTCCCTCTCCAGAACACATCTCCCTCTCGCCGCAGCTTTCTGAAGGTTCCTTCTAAAATCCATGCCTGACCTCACCTCCCCTCTACTTAAAACCCCGCTGTGAGCTCCTGGCTCTCCTTGATGATGACACAGGAGCTCCTCTGAGTGGCTTTCCAGATCCTTCTCCATCTGGCCTCAACCAGTTTCACCAGCTCATCCCTTCTCTACCCCAGAGTCATTCTCAAGCTGATTTGACCAGTTCCCCACCCCAGAACCATTTAACACGTTCAGCAGGACAGGCCTCTCTGGCGAAGGCGCCTGGGCCCCCATCGCACACTCTGGGCGCTGACCCCACCTGAACCTGTCCCACCTCCCAGCCCCGTTCCTATCTCCACTCCACAGGAGGAGCTTCCCCTGTTCTGCTCTTGCTGAAAAATCTGTTTCGGCCCTCCAGGTCCAGCTCAGATGTCACTTCCCTGACAGCTCCCTGGACACCCTGGAGCAGGAGGATGAGTCTGGGCCCCGGGGCGCCTGAGGCTCTCCAAGTGCAGACCTGGGTGAGTGGTTCTCAGACTCCAGCTCGGGGACAGCGGCTGTCATGACAGCTTCCTCCCACCTGCCCCAGAAGGGAGCCCCCAAGGGGCAAGGGCTGTTCTGGGCCTCGGGGCTACAGCGGTGAGCGAAACAGACAGGTCTGCCCAGTAGGGCTCATAGCCTTACGGGGGATATACATTGCATTAAACCCATACGCTAGTAAAAATATTTATATCTATCTATCTATCTATCCATCCATCCATCCATCCATCCATCCATCCATCTATCTATCTAACTGAAGTCAGGGGCTGATAAAAGCCAAGGAGAAAAATTAAGTAGAAAGGGGTGGAGGGAGAAGGTCCAAGCAAGCGACGGTGGTCGTGGCTGGGTGACTGGGGAGGAGGCAACAGTGGAGCACAGACCCGGAGACGAGCGGGGAGCGGCCAGGTGGAGATCCGGGGGGAGAGCGCTCCCGTCTGGGAGGGCAGCCAGTGCAAGGACCCTGGGGCAGGACTGCGTCTGGCGGGCTGCGGGACAACGAGGGGGCCGGTGTGGCCGAGCCCGAACGAGCAAGGAGAGGGAGGAAGGAGGTGAAGGCGGCAGGCAGCCGGGGCCGGAGTACGCAGGGCTGTGTCGGCCTTGGGAAAGACTTTGGCTCTTGCTTTGAGTGAGACAGGAGCCTTGCGGCGTTCTGAGCCGAGGGAAGGAGTCCGGTTTGCTTTTTGCAAGGTTTCCTCTGGATTACAGAGGGGACTGCAGGGGGCTGGGGAGGACACAGGGAGCCTCGTGGGGCGGTGGGTGCATCTGCAGGCTTGGACAAGGCTGGTGGCAGTGGCAGTGGTGAGAAGGTGCACTTGGAGATGGACTTAGAAGGTGGAATCCATAAATGTGAAAATGGCTAGATGCGGTAGGGCAGCCAGTAGGAGAAAAAAGTACAAAGTGACTCCAGGTTCGGCCTGAGAAAGAGAAGCAGGGAGCTGCTGTGCAGGAAGGGCAGTGGGAGGCGCCAGTGAGTGAGCAGGTGAACGAATGAAGGACCCACGGGGCTGGGGAACCAGACGGGCGCACACCCAGCACTGGTGCGCTGCGGGACCCTGAGTGAGGGCTCCCCTCTTTCGACCTTAGTTTCTCCACCTGCAGCCGAGAGGCCCCGTGTCCCAGAGTGGCCAAGAGGACTGGATGCTGAGGGGGTCGATGACCTTGTGGGGAGAGGACAGGCCCAGCCTCCCAACTCCCCTCTCTCCCCTGCCCCGGGCAGCCTGCCCAGGCTGCAGTTGAGATGAGAAGGGAAGGGGCAAGGGGGAGGGGTGGCATCTGTCTTCCACCCGGCTGGGTCTGGGCCAGTGGGAGGACTGCTTTGAGCTCTGAGAAGCCTTTGTGGAGTGCCCTCAGATGAGGGGGCGTCATGAGCCTGGGTGGGGCGGCGGGCTTCAGCACCTGTGGACCCCTGCCTCTGCGTCCCAGGGCACAGGGGGTCAGACAGCCATGGACCCTCGCCCTGCAAAGCTCTCATCCGCCCCACAGAATCCGGGGGAGAGTAAATAAAATGAAGTGTCTAGCACCTGGCAGGGGCTTGAAAACACGGGAGATGTGCTCAGACCCCTGCCAAGGGAAGTAATCCTTGCCCCAGCCTTGCTGTGCTCTCTGTAAGACCCCAGGGTCCAGAACTCAGGCTTCCAGGCAGGGACTGGGGCAGGGGTGGGAATGGGGGTGTGTGTGAGAAACCTCCGGGAGGCTCATCCTTCTGCCTTTCTACCTGGTGGGTGACTGCAGACCTTGGTAAAGCCCCCACCCTCTTCCCTGTGGCACCCTGACCTCTGGGGTCCAGGACCTCCAGCACCAGGAGGGGATTCGGAGGCAGGAGGGACCACAGGAGACTTCACTGCACAATATCTAGGGAAACTGAGGCTCAGAGCAGGGCAGGAGCCAGCAAGGGCCGAGAGAGACTCCAAGCGTTCGTGTCTGCAGCTCTGGGGCTTACACCAAACCTATGTTCTCCACCGAGCCTTCCCTGGCGTCCTGAGCAACTCGGCACACCATCACGGGGCCCGGGCTCCCAACCGTGCTGCAGGCAGGGATGGCTAAGACAATCTCTAGTGAACGCGTAGTTGCTGCCCACCCACTGCGTGCCAGGACCTTTGCTGGGTGCTTCATTTCCACTGTCCCATTTAATACCAGTGGGATCTTTAATCACCATCCCCATCTTCCAGATGAGAAAAGCAAGGCTCGGTGAGGCCACACAGCAGCTGGCATTCCCTAGGACTTGCTAGCCACAGGCTTCAGGCTCTGCGTGCGTTAATGCGCTCGTCTTCACGCCGGCCTCTCACACCTGTCCTACAAGGGCGATAGGGTCACCAGCTCCATTTTACAGATGAAAAAACTGAGGTTAAACTGGTAAAAGGGCAGAGCTGGGATTTGAAACCAGAGACCTGCAGCTTGAAACCCCAAGCCCTTGACCTCCCTTCTAGGTCAAACGGGGCCGGGGCAGAAAGCCAACTCTGGAGTCCTTGTTCTAACAAGCTGCCTGTCCCGGTGGGCCCTCACCCAGCTTCCTCCTGCTCCCTCTCCTGCTTTGGGGTCCGGAGGCCGGGCCTGCCCTGACACGAGTTATCAGAGTGACCTCTGCAAATGAGACAAGAGCCTCTTCCGGTTTGCCAAACCTCCTGAAAGTGGGGCTTTGGAGCCCGCTTTCCAGGTGAGAAAACTGAGCCTTGGAGAGGTTGAGCAGGCTTCCTGCCCGTGTCCCGTGTAAGGAAGTGGCTGAGTTGGGATCCCACAGGTCCTGGACCCACCCCGGCCCCCATGGTGCCCGGCTTTGGGCTTCCCAAGTGCCACCATGGCAAAGGTCACAAGCTTTGCCCTGATGCCCTGTAGGGCAGGGCGTAGGGGAGGAAGAGGACAAAGGCTAGAAACAGGGGGGTGCCTTGGCCAGTCATGGGGACAGGGACACGGTGCCACCTCTCCTCTCCACTCCCTCCCTCACACTTGGCTGCAGCAGCTGCTGAGACCCTGGGGGCAGCGGCGGCCAGGGCAGCAGTTCAGGCTGGCCTGGTTATGACAAGGGACACCCCTGTCCACGTGGCACTGCCAGACCCATGGGGTTTTTTCAACAGGATCCCGAACACGTGTGCACACACACACACGCACACCCGCGGTCTGCCAAAGCCCACACCCCAGGTGCTTGCACGTCTGCCAATGCAGGCGTTCACAATCTCACACACTCACAAGCGCTCAAGCTCCCCTCCACTTGTGCACACACACACACACACATGCACACACACTGGCCTGACACACAGCAGCCCACCCTGCACATGGACCGGCACATGCACACTCACGCCCACGCAGTCACACTTCTGCCTGCACATGCACACAGCGCCCACGTGCACACACATGCTCTACCACGAGTTCACACGCACGTGTGCAGTACTCACCCCCACCATCCCCAAGGTAAGAGCTGGCTTGGAGAAACACAGGTTTGCCCAAGCAGGTCGTGTTGTCCCTGGGCAGCCCAGGCCATAGGCTTCCTAAGCGCCAGTCCTCCCTGAAGCATTTTTAAGATACCAGATGGGCTTCCTGACTCTCAGACAGTCAGGGACGGGAAGCTGCCTGTACAGGGCCGTGAGGCAGAGGCCGTTCACGCCACGTCTGACCCCCAGAAGAAGGGAGCATGCTGTCTCCACTCCCCAGGAGACGGTGACCCAGGACCCTGAAGGGAGGTCCCAGGGAGGTGGAACCCGGCCCTCCAGCACCACCCGAGCTCTAAAACACAGTCCCCCAGAGTCCCCGAGACCATATTCACCAGAATTGCCGAGGCTTAATTAACAAAATAGCCCACGTCTGTCGTGAGAAATCCAAATGGGGCCCGTGGCAGATGCCACTGGCAACCTTCACCCCAAAGTCCCCCAGGACCCCAGATAGCAGAGGCCTCCTCCCTTCTTCTTACCCCATACCCATCCTAGCGAACCCCAGGACAGCCCTCAGACACCCACAGCGCCAATCCTGCCTCAAGCGCCAGCCTACGATTACAGACGTGTTGACCAGAGGGAGTCTCCCAGACTACTGCAGACTAAGGTGTGATGGAGCAAAAGCTTGTCATGAAGGACCTGGGCTTTCAAACTGGGTCAGGATGCGTGACACCTCAGACAGGGTCAGAATGGACGTGTGTGGGGACGGTACCCAAGCCCAGGGCCTGCCCCTATAGGCAGCGGCCTTAGTGGCGTTCCGAGCCTCTCTGAGCCTCAGTTTACTCATCTGAGGGACGGTAGTAACAACGGCACTGACCCGGGCTGCTGCGAGAACACGACAGGTCACCGCGTCTCAGCGTCTAGGCACAGCGACGGGCCCAGAGCAGTAACCCAGAAAGGGCCACTGCGGTGATAGCTTGAAGAAAAGCAGGAAATACTAAGGTATTCAACCGAAGGTCACAGCATATATTACACTGAGCTAAGTCAGAGGCCATTTCCCGCCCAGGCCAGCGGCCGCAGGTGCCCAAGGTTTACACAAAAGCTCTGGGGAGAAAGACTGAAGACTGTGAAAACGCTCTCCACTAAATGAACGCTGTCTACAAACTGGGAAAAGACCACCATTAGTCAATTTGGCCAGCAGAACACCTGGGGTCCAGCTCACAAGAGCCGGGTGTTGAGAGTGGAGTTTGGCAATCTGGAGTTTCCCCTCAGGGAACGAGGCCCTAATGGGGGG
This sequence comes from Tonatia bakeri, assembly GCA_004024845.1. Taxonomy (NCBI): domain Eukaryota; kingdom Metazoa; phylum Chordata; class Mammalia; order Chiroptera; family Phyllostomidae; genus Tonatia; species Tonatia bakeri. The sequence goes on from PVIA01002768.1 coordinate 81,823, forward strand.
CGGGGTGGGGGTCCTTGGCATGTGACAGGCCACAGAGAAGCCACGGTGGAGCATGGAGATCTGTGTCCCAGTCCTGGCGCCCTATCAACAGAAACTTCCTCTCTTGAGGGCCTCAGTTTCCCCATCTGGTAGATGGTGGAGCTGGGCTGAGAACATCTTTCTCCAGGACTGCCCCAGGGCCCTCTGGTCCAGGGCGCTGACGGATGGCCCGAGGCCCCACCGCAGACACAACCTGTGGCCCTTGCAGGCCCCGCAGACAGTCCCACTCTGAGAGACCAGGGGAAAAGGAAAGCGGCTGGTTCACTTTGTGGCTGACACTGAAGGGAACCAGAGGGTCTCGCCTCCCAGGGGTTGGCTTCCCACGCTTAGCAGGCCATGAAGGCCGGAGCAGTCCAAACACAAGACACGATAAATCCCACCCAGGCTCTGCCTGACCAGGAGGCCTGGCTGGCTCTCGTCATGAAAAGATCTTATCCCCATGAGCACCCTGTGCCCAGTGTGGAGGACTCCGCCCTCCCCTCAGCCCTCCGCCTCCACTTCTATTTCCTGTGACAACCTTCAAACTGAAGACCAACTTGCCTCTCCACCCACCCCCCACGCCTAGGCTTCTGCTCGACCCCCGCCCCGCCCCGCCCCCCACCAGGGCCCCAGCTGCAGGAGGCCCAGGCAGAGAGTAATTCCCCTTGCCCTCCTCTCAGCCCTCGGCCGGTCCGGACAGATTAAGCCTTTGTCACACACACCCAGAAAAGCCCAGGGCCAGATGGGACAGGACAAGTGGTGTCAGATCATCGACCCGCTGCTGGCCGGGACTCAGGGAAGGGCCCCGACCACAACACCACATATGGCTGTGGGAGGGGGAAAGGGGGCCCGGGGAGGGGCAGCAGCATGGACGGGAGACACCACAGCTACCCTTGGGACTCGAGCCCATGCACGGCACCCTCGTTCGACCGCCGGAGGACTGAACTCCCACACCTCCTCTTTCTGGAACTGCTCTGCCTGGCTTCTTGATCCTACCCTCAGTTGTGCCCACCTCCCCCGCCAGCTGTGCGCCCCAGGAGCAGGCACAGAGTCCAACCCATCCCAATGCCCTGGTGCCCCTCGAAAGGCCTGTGGGTGCTAAACAAATGCCTTGGACAAAGGTTTATGGCCCAATGACCTTCATAAAACCCACCCAGGACAAAACTATAGGACCTTCCCCAACTGCCACCGGAGGCGACAATAACTTTGAGTGTGTGTGTGTACGTGGGCAGGCCAGTGAAGGTGGGGGACGTCCTCGGCACCTTTCAAAGAAGGTCCCATTCAGACCCTCTCAGAAAGAGGCAATGGCTGCCCCTGAATTCCCAGCAGGATTCATTCCTCTTAGATCAGTGAAAAGGAAAATGGAAATGTAAAAATAATAACTGAGCCCCAGGAAGGTGCTTGAAGATGGGGGTGGCAAGACTAGGGGCATCCTCTGCCGGCTGGCTCCGGTTGGCTGGGCAAGTGGCAGGTAACTAACAGGCTCTCTGGGGACCAGCAGGCTAGGCAGGCGGGCATGGGGAGCGTGAGGGGCGGGTTGTCACAGGAGGGCACGTCTGTTGTGTTTGTCATCCTCTGGCAGCCTGGGCAGGGAGGCCTGGGTCCCCTTTCTCTGCCTCCCAGGCAGGCGGTCCCTTGGGGAAGGCTTATTATTGGTCTGGGAGCCACGGTGGAGGCTGATGGGGCTCCTCCTGCCAGGGGGGGTCAGTGTGGGCGTCATGAAGGTTATGAAGAGACTGTCCCCGCTGGCGGACTGGGGCCCAGACCCAGCACCCAATTTCTGCGTATGACCTGGAGGTGGTGTGTGTGCTTGCTCCCCCTTGACAGCTGTGTGGCCGAGGGGTTGGGGGACGGCCCTATCACACCCACTCCCTAGTGGGGAGTTCAGCCAGCACAGTGGGCCCGTGAGCCAGCTGCCAAGTCCGAGGGTCACTGCCCCCCAACTCCAGGAGTCGGTGCGGTGAGGGCTTCTGCCTCAGACTAAGGAGATTGGGCCAAGGCTCCCAGCTCCCTAGGGAGGGATAACCCTGATGCAGTGGATGGGGGGGGGGGGTGCAGCCCTAACCGATCTGGGAAGCCTAGATGGCTCAGGGCAATGACCCGAAGTAGGGGCACAGACCCAGCCAACCATCTGGTGGGTCACTGACCTCCAAAACCCACACTTAGGCTAGGGACACTAGCCCAAGGCAGGGGAGAAACGAGAGGGATAGGAGCTGGCAGGGTGGGAGGGGCTGACCTAGGCTGGGGAGAGGCAATGACCCATATTCCCCGCGTGGGAAAGTGGGCACTGATTTAGGCTGGGGGAGGGGTCCCTGCCTCGACCGCGGGAGGGGGCTGTGACCCAGACTCGCTGGGTCTGGGGGAGAGCACTGATTTAGGTTGGGATGGGAGGTGGTCCCTGACTCTCGCCGGGTGGGACTCTGCCCCAGCCTTCCCCTTCAGGAATCGGGCCCGGCGCGCCCCCAGCCCGTCCCGGTGCTCTGGGTCCGGCCCGAGGCGGCAGCGGCGCAGATGGGCTGCTGGCGGCCGCAGCGGCAGCCGCGCGGTTATCAGCGCTCCTCGCAGATGGGCCGCCCGCCCTCCGCGCTCGCGGCGCCCCACTCCCCGCGGCCTGCAGCCCCGTCCCCTGGGCGAGGGGGGAGGCGCCTCCGGATCCGCTCCCCGGCTCGCGCCTCCCTCCCTCGCGGCCCCTCACCCCGCGGGCCGGGCCCGGGCGGCCGCCGGAGGGGGAGCAGGAGGGGGAGGGGACAAGTGCACTTTTCGTAACGACCGAATCAATTGTGTGTGAAGAGCCCGCTCTGGCCGGGGACCGGGCTGCGCGCGGGGCGGGCGGGCCGGACGGGGGAGGAGCACAGAGGGGGGAGCGGGAGCGCGAGGAGGGAGGGAGGCCGGCGCGGGGCGGCCCCGCTCGCTCGCTCGCTCCGGCCGGGCGAGGCCGGGGAGGGAGTGAGGGGGCAGGGAGGAAGGCCGGCCCGGCCCGAGCGGGCCCGGGGCGGAACGCACTCGTGGAGGGTCTCCGCGACGGAAAGTTCAAAGCTCAGCAGCGCCCCGGGAGCAGCTGACCCCCCCAGCCCCCACCCGCTGCAGAACAATGAGGTCCCGGCGGGGGAGCCGCGGGGCCCGCGCCGCACGCCCTCTCCAGGGCGCCCCGGGCCGGAGGGGACGCCCCCGCCCGGCAGCCCGCCTCCTCCCTCCCGGCTGCTGCGGCTCCCCGCCCCCTCCCCCACGCCACCCCGCCCGGACCCGGCTGGCCCCGGGGGCGGGGGAGGGGAAGGGATGGATAGGTCAGGCCGCCCCCGTCCCAGGGAGGGGGAGCCGGGGCCCCGGGGGCGGAGGGGGCGCCCCACCCACCCGCGGGAGCTGCTCCTGCGCCAGGCTGCGGCTCGGGCTGCCCCTCCCCGGGCCAGCCCCGGGTGGGGTCGGGCGACAGTGCCCGGCGGGCCCCCTCCCCGGGCACTGGGGAGGCGAGTGGACTCCCCGTCCCGTGGCTGCCCCCGCCCCCCCGCCCGCGGCACCACCCTCCACACACACACACACACACACACACACACGCCGCCCAGCCGGCCCGGGGGCGGGAGCGCGAGGCGCCCGGGACAGGCAGCCCTGGGGCGGGCGGGGTGGGGGGGAGGTACGGGCTTCGGAGAAGCCGCCTGCTGGCGGGGGGAGGGGACGGGAGGACGGAACGTGCTGGGGTGAGCAGCCCGGGACAGCCCGCCCCGCACGGCCACGGCCCGGGCAGCGGCGCGGAGGGGGGCAGGGACGCCCCGAACCCGGAGCGCAGCCTGGGCGGGTCGGGGCGGGCGGGTGAGCGGGGACGCGTGCGCCTCGGGCGGGCCAGACACACGGACAACCTCAGGGACACAGGTTCGGACACACATCCACACCCCCACCCCGCCCCGCCCGCCCCGAGCCCCGCGGCGGGACCGGCCCGCGGCCGCCGCGCTCGCACTCACCGAGCCCGTCTTGACCGGCACATACACCACTTGGCCCATCTTGGGTTCCCGGCTGCTGCCCAGGCGGAAGCCCTTGGAGCGCACCCAGAACTGGAACTTGCCTTTCTCGCCGGCCGCCGGGCCGCTGCCCGCGCCCGTCCCGCCGCCGCCCTGCAGGACCTCGGTGATCCGCTGGTATTTGCTGCGTGTCACCGTCTTGGTTTTGGCCGAGTCGCCGTAGGTGCGCAGGCACCAGTCCCGGAACTGGCGGCCCAGCTCCGAGTCCCCGGGACTGCGCTCGCGCTCCCAGCCCCCGCGCAGCAGCAGCGTCGGCTTCGGCATCCTCCCGCCGCGCCCGGCGCCCTCGGGGGCGGGCCGGCCACCCGGCCGCCCGGTGCCGGGACTGGGCTGGGCTGGGCTGGGCCGGGCCGGGGCGCGCCGCGGCCCGAGCTGTCCCGCGGTGTGGCTCCGGCGCGGCTGCCTGATGGGCACGGGCGGCGGCCGGACGCACGGGGCTGCGGCGCGCTCTGTCCTGCTCGGGCGGCGGCGTTGGCGGCGGCGGCTCCGGCTCGCCTCCTGCTCCGCCTCCTCCTCCCCCCGGCCGGGATGCAGGAGCGATGGAGGCAGCTCCGGGCCCGGAGGTGCAGAGAGGGCGGGCCGCCCCGCGGGCGGCAGGGGGAGGCGGGAGGCGGGGAGCGGCCCCGGGCGCGGAGAGCGAGACCGAGCCTGGGCGCGGGCGGCGGCGGCGGCTGTCAGCTCGCGCGGCTCACCCTGCTCTTGCTCAGGCTCCCGCTGCCGCTGCTCTTCCTCCTCCTCCTCCTCCCGCGCCCGCCTCCACCACGCCGCGGGATCCCACCTGTTAGAGCGTCGCAGCCTTCGCTGCCGTCCCCTCCACCCTCCCGCGCCCGCCCGCGGGGCCCAGCCTCCGCCCCGGCCCGGCCCCTGGGGGCGCGGAGGCTGCCGCGCCCGCAGCCACTGGGAGGGCAGGAGCCGCAGGCGCGCAGTGCTCAGCCCCGGGACTGAGTTCCCTCTGGCCGGGCCGGGCCCAAGCCTCCCAGGCCGCGCTCCGACCCGACCCGGCGGTCTCACAGGGAGTAGGGCACCGACCCCGCCCGGCCACTGGCGTCCCTGCCTCCCCGGGCAGCCCCGCCCGATTTTAGCCCGGCACTGGAGGTACAGGGCAGGGCCCCTTCCCTCGCGGCAACTGGCCTGACCTCTGGTGCGAGCCCGGGGCCAGAAGAGCAGTGTTCCCCTAGGGAACCCCCAACTGCCGTCCATGGGGCCCGTCAGCCTCACCCCAAATTCCCCAAAGTTTGGCCAGCCTGGCTTCTGCCAGCCCTACCGCTTTGGGACAACCCCAGGCCCCGGGGACGTAGTCAACATTGGCGGATGGGCTCGCTCAGGCCAACCCCACCAAGGCTTCACGCACACTCAACACACCCATAAATTCAGCCTGAACTACCCTGCCTTCGTTGGTGCGCCTTGGCCTAGAATCTCTTGTTGAGTAAACTCAGGTGGCCTGCCATCCAGCTGCTCTCTCCAGGGCTTAGCTTGAGTAGAACCAGCCCCCTCCCCCTTAGTGAAATTACCAACATAAATAAAGGCACAAGCCAGTTCCCCAGAATTTCTGCCCTCCTTTCTTACTGCTGTGTTTCTCGCCCTGCTGTTCCCTGGGGCCTAGCCCACACGTCTTCGGGCCTGTCCTGCAAGTCACCACCCAAGCCTGAGGCCCAGAGTTTGTCCAGGTCAGGACCCGTTTCTGTCTAAGACCTACTGGCTTCGCCCATCCTAAGGTCTCCCACACTGGGACTTACAGTGTGTCATGTCCTGGCAACTCTGAGAGGCAAAGGGGACTGGCCCATTTTTATAGATAAAGGCCTGGGGCTTGGAGAGGTGGCCTGACTTGCTCAAGGTCATGCAGGGAGGAGGGGAAGGTTTCCGCTCAGGTCCATCTGGCTCTTGCTACCACATCACACAAAAAGTCTCCCCCTACCATCCCACTGGGAGGAATCGCAACACTGTGTGCCCAGCTCCCTTCCCCCTGTAGACAGGGGGCTTAAGGCCCGTGTCTGACTCATCCCTGTACCCCAGGCCCTAGCACAGCACCTGGCACACAGTAGGTGCCCCAAAATGCTGAAAGAACCCAAGAGGTCGTCCAAGCCCCAACCTCTCTCTGCATTTCACATAGACTTATTTTTAGAAAATTTACATTTCCATGTTACTTTATATACACCAACAACTCCACAGTCATTTTTCCTCTTTATCTTCCTAAGAGCTCTTTTTGACTCCATGCTGGCATGCCCATTTTCCAAAAATGACCACTGGGGCTCAGGGACGAGAGGGCACTACCTGAAGACCACCCACCTCCAGGGGTACAGGGGCTCCTGCAGGACTTGGAAGCCTTGACTTTTCTAGCGTACCCCTTGACACCCCCACAGCTGACTTCCTTCCCGAGAGCAAATATGCGCTAGCCCAGCCACTCGAATGGTCACTTTCAGCAAGGGTGCCCTGGTGCAAGGTGGCAGGGCCCCCATTTGAGCCCAGGTCTCTCTGTTCAACACCAAGACCCACTTGAATAACCATTAAGCCAGACCACCTCTCCGTGCAATCTGGGTCTTACCCTGCCTTTCGGAATCTAAAAACCTGGTTGTCATTCTTGGGCCAAGTTCTAGTGTGGCAGGTGTGGTATAGTGAACAATCATAGGCTTTGGGCAGAAGCGAACAGACTTGGGACTATGTCCCGACCCCCATTTGCCACGGTATTCTCCATGCCCTTCATGCCCATTGGCCACCTCCCCACTGAGTGAACCCATCAGGCTACCCTTTGCTGCGTAACCTCAGGCAGGTCACTGAACCCCAACTTCATCTTCTGTACAGTGGACAGAGTGTCGTGGATGTAGAGACCCAGTAAAATAAAATATGTGAGAAAGCTTTATGTATCACAGTTACCCAGTAAATGCCATTTTCTCCTTCATAAAGTATTCAAGGAGGGTGAACAATGTTGATGCTTTTCATGTTTCATTCATTCAACCAACATTTCTTGAGCAGCCACTATGCACCAGTGCCGGGGACATAGGCATGAGGTCCCAAGGTCCTTACCCCCCTGGAGCTCCCCAGTGGGTGGGGAAGAAGACCCCGGAGCAAACCGACTGTCAATGACCACGGCCTGGAGAGGGGCCATGAGGGAAGTGGGAAGCTGTGGAAACACACAGTGGGTGGGAGAGAGTGCTTTTCTTAGGGGGTCAGGAAAGACCCCTCTGAGGAGGAAGATTTGAGCAGCGACTTAAGTGAAAAGGAGCCAGCTCTGCTATGTTAGGAGGGATGAGCATTCCACGTAGAGGGAACAGCATGTGCAAAGGCCCTGAGGTGGGAAAGAGATTGGCATTTTCCAGAAGCTGAAAGGCGGCCAGTGTGGCCGGAGTGAGGAGAGTGAGGAGGGGTGGGAAAGCAGGAAACCGTGGGAAAAACTTGGGATTACATTCTAGGTACAATGGGAAGCCGTTGGTGAGTTCGAAACAGAGGCAAGACCGAGGAGTGGAGAGGAAATGAGAAGTGGAGGGTGGCTGCACTGGTCCAGGTGTCTGTGGTCGAGGTGTGTGTGGGTCAGAGGCCTTGGCTGCTCCTCCTGGGTGTCAGCTCATTCTAGGCCAGCCGCATCGCAGCCTCTTGCCCCGAGTGGAGGTGGCTGAGTCCAGGAGTGAGAACGGCCTGCTGTAGGCCATCCCCACTTCTATGGAAACAGATCCCTGGACCTCCGGCTTGCTCCTGTCAGTGGCGTCTTTTAGCGGAGGTCCTACCCCAGAGCATGCCGAGTGGGAGGTAGGTGACTCACAAGGCTAGCTTGGGGGTGAGGAGGGCAACCATGACCCTGAGGGGGCAACTGTTCCTCCTTTCTCCCCACTGCAGAAACCCGCCGAAAGGACTTGCATGGTAGGTCGCCCCATTAATCATAGGTCGGCAGAGCCCCTGAATACATTTTTTTAACCTTTAGTCCAGATGTCCAAGAGAGGCTGGGGTTGAAGCGAAAGGAGTGCTGACCCCCAGCACTTATGTCTACTTCCCAAATGGGCAGTAATATGCTGGGTCACCAGAGGTAAGCGATGAAGGATCTCCAGAGTGTGTAGTTGAAACTGCCTTTTACAGAAGAGTGAATTGAGTCCCACAGGAGGGAAGAAGCTCAGGGCCACAGGCAGAGCGCGGCATCTGGTCTTGTCTGGTTTGGCCTAAGTTACCTGCTTTTTCACTGAACTCTGACTCTGGGCCCAGATGAGTAGGAATGTCTGCGACTCAGAGGTGAGGTCGTCCCAGCCTGGCCTGGGGTGGGGCACAGTGACTCAGGCGCCCGCAGTGGCCCGTCCACCAAAGGCCGGGGGGAGGCCTCAGAGCCTTGCAGAGGGTGGCTTTCACTGCCAGACACTGGTGCCACCTCCATCCTGGGCTCGTGCAGCCATTGCCACCACCCCCACTGGCCATTTCAAAGCATCTCCCCCTGCAGTCTGCCCAAGCACACCAACCTCCCGCTCCAGGCTCACTTCACCCAGAAAAGCTTCCTGGCCCTTCAGCGTGGCTCAGGAACTTCCCCAGAGCCCTGGCCTTTCCCATCCTGCTCTGACTACACGATGTCACCATTGCCTGGTTACTTATACCTACCAGTACCAAGCACAGGGGCTGAGGTTTAATAATTATTGGAAAACCAAGCAAACGAATGAATAAATGAATGAGCTGGTTTTCAAAATGCACGTCTCAGACCGAAGGCGACAGCATCTTCCGCCACACGACTGGGCCTCCTCCCAGTCCGTCAGTCTGTCAGCCTTCAGCGTGCTCTTCCCAATAGGCACTGCCACCGAGTGCCCTCACCTGAGCGCCTTGGCTTATCTCAGCCTCAGTTCCGATGTCGGTAAACTGGGGATAGTAATATTTCCTAACTCGCTGGGCTGTTGTCAGAATAAGCACTAGATAAATGCTAGCTCCTATTACCTATGTCCGTCTGCCATTCATTCCGATGTCCGTGTGTGTCCTCTGTGTGTCGCAGGCCATGCCCAGTACTGGGAATGCAGCCATGAATGAAATGACCCTGGCCTCACCCCTGGGGAAGCTCAGGGACTCACTGACTTAGACAAGGGGAGGGAGAAGGCTGTCTCCGCACCTACAGTGGCCTATGCCACGGTGCCTGTGGAACCATAACGAAGTGGGGACGCATTCTGTCTACCTCACAGAGTTTGAGAACCCGCTGAGTCCAGCATCTTTCCAAAAACTAAGGATTTCATTCAGATGTCACCTCCCCGGAGGAGCCCTCCTTGACTGCCCTTTCAGAAAGAGTCCCCCAGTGACTCTCTGTCCCCTGCCTGCTTTATTTACCTTCCCAGACTCGGCACCACCTCCCATTACACCCGGAGTCTGTTCCTTGTTTCTGTTCATCTTGTGCACTGGGATGTATGTTCGGAAAGGGCAGGGGTTCTATCCTGTTGACTACAGTATCTCCAACATCCAGAACAGCTGGCACATAGTAGGTGTTCAATACATATTTGGTCGAATCAATGAATGAATTTATGGAGGATATGGCTTAAGTGTGCATGCGAGTGAGTAAAATTGCACTGAGATCCAGGAAGATTTATGTCACATTGAAAAGGAAAGAGGCTATACATTCTGTTATTAAGTTTGTCTATTGCAAGTCAACTCCCTTCACTGGGCCTCAGTTTCCTCATCTGTGAAATGGAGCTAGTGCTGACTTTGCAGAATTATTGTGAGATGTCAATCAAATGTAGTACAAAGTGCCCAGATGGGGCCTGGCACACAGTAGGTGCCATGAGAACAGCTCTGTCATTCTGATGGAGCCCTTGGTCGGGGAGGCTTATGGAGGGGGATCCCCAGGGCCTGAGTCTTTCTGCAGGACACACAGGAAGCTGACACTGGATCTGTCCCGTCACCTGAACTCGCCAGTAATTTATTGATGCTGGATGCTGGCACCTAGCAGCTTGCCAGGTCAGCCTCGGGGAGGAGGTGCAGATTATTGGGGCCTACCCCCAGCCTCACCCAGGTGGGGTGGGGTGGGGTGGGGAAAGTGGGTCTGCATGGCCCAGGAAGACTGACAGGTGAGCCCTTACAAGTACCCTACTATGTGCCAGGCACTGGGGGACTAGGGAAAAACCAGGTGCATTCCCTGCCTCTTGGCCTGAGCTCCCAGAGGGCAAGACGGACGTACTTCATAATTTGAGCAACCACAAAACTAGTGAGAGCTGCAAGCGGGCCTACTGTGTGCCCAGAAATTTGTACATATAACCACATTGAAGCCTCAATGAGGTCTTGTTCCTATTTTATAGGTCATTAAATGTCATCAAAGAGATGATGTGCCCAAGGTCACACAGCCAGTGAGCGTCTGAAGGAGGGCCTGAACCCAGATCTGACTCACTCTGAAGTCCAGGTGCACTTCACTGCCACCTGCGGGCTGGCTGGATTGAGAGGGCATGTCAAGCAAAGCAAACAAACAAATAAACAAACAAACAAACCTAAACTAAATAAAGAGCTCTGGGAGTTCAAAAGCGAGAGGGGGCCCATTGCACTGAAGGTTTTCTGCAGCCGAGGCCTTTAGTTGGCCTCAGAGGATGGGTGCAAATGCCTGCAAGGGAGAGTGTTTCAGGGCAGGGAAAGAGCTGGAGCGAAGGCTTGAAGCTGGAAAAGGGAATGGTGTTTGGAGTGTGGTGGGCACGCCCACCTGGAAGAGCAAAGGGGCCCTATAAGGGGGCGTTCCGGGGTCCTGAACGCCTGCCAGGCTTTAAGCTTTACTGGGTGGGCCACGGGGAGCCATGGGGGGTTGTTGAGCAAGGAACCCACTGTTTCCCCGTGACCAGCCAGTCGGGGCAGAGGGGGCCTGGCATACGAAGACCTCTAAGGTGCAGCTGCAGCCTCACCTCCCTCCACGCCCCTTTGCCAGCTCTCCGGGCCTGGCAGGCTCACTGGCCCGGAATATACCTGCTCACTCTCAACTCCATACCTCTGTTCTCACAGATCCCTCCCCCAGGTGACCTCTGTCTACCCAGGTCCCACCCACTGCTCAGGTCCCCTCCCAGGCCCATAACCCCCGTGAAGCCTGCCACGACCATACAGGCCCTCAATTACATGCTTCAGCCTCAGAGGCCTGAGCTGGGCAAGGGCCCAGCCTTCACTAAGAGCCACAGCCCTCACCATCCACAGTGGTCAGCTGCTGCTTTCACCTGCCCAGCAACCTTCTTCTGGTAAGCCAGAATTCCTTTGAGAAATGGCCCCTTTCCCATGTTCAGTGCATGTAGCTGGACTGACCTGCACCCTGGCCATGAATTCTTCATCCCCCTGACCACTATGATGGTGGCCAGATTGCTGAAACCATTTGAGCCCCTGGATTCAGCTGTGCCTGAAAGCCCTTTTTATTTCCACTTCAGTCTCTTTGTGCTGGATACCTTGCAGCCCAAAGATCCTTGTTAGATGCACCATCTGTTCGGTGCAGTGTGAGCCTCCTCTGGCCTGGCCCAGACAGATGTACACCCGCCTCACTGGCCTGGAGAATTCCCCCTTCCCCACGACCCAGTTAGGACTTCTCTCAGTTATGACTGCTGCCCTTCCCCAGAATGAAGTCTTGGCATTCAAGGCCTTTCACTGTCATGTGGCGGGCCAGTCCTCCCTGTTACCAGCCACACTGAACTCCTCACTTCTCTGAACAACAAACTTTTTACCTGACTGTGACTTCTATATCCTGTTCCCCTCAGCAGGACTGCCACCTCTCCCCAAATTTTCTTCCTGGAGAACTTCTACTCATCCTTCAGAACCTCATTAGGCTGGCATCCTGTCTGCCATACTTCCCTTGACCCCCAGGAGAGGTGAAACACCTCTTCCCCCAGGCACCTCAAGCTCCCCAGACGGTCTCCTTCAGAGCAGTGACCACACAGTACGGTTATTGTCCCCTGCTTGGCTACCTTCTCCCCAGAGGAGCACCTCAAAGATAGGGTCTTATTCACTTCTTATCTCTCAAAGGGCCATTGAATAATTGTCAACTGACTAACATGCTGACTGGGGCTGAACCCAAGGTCATACTGCCTTGAGGCCTTGTGAGCCATTAGGTAACTATTTTTGTTAGCCAAGTCTTCTAATTAACCACTCACTGAGGTTTTGTTTGTCCCCCCTTTGGTGGGAGGGGTTACTTCAGAACTTCTCAGAACCTTTCATTTGCTAATGGAGCACAGGGCCCCACACAAAGTTGACCCTCAATAAATGGCTGCCGACATCTCTCTGACTTTAGCTTTCTCGGGACATACTGGGCACACTGAAACCTGGCCCCTTCAGGAAGCTATGGGTCCCTCTGAAGAAAGATGGCAACCAAATGCCAGGTCCGGGCCGGGCTAACCTCCACAGGGTTTGAATCTGGGTCTTGCATGGGGACTGCTTGTCCTCCTCCCTGATTGGAAATCAAAACATTTTTGTTGTTGTTAAGAGGGATTTTCTTCCATTTCATGTTGGACTTCGTTGAGTGGGTTCTGACAAGCAAAGTGAGCAGGTATGTGCGAAGAGGAAACTCAAGGCCGCCTCTGGCCATGGGCTTGGATGTGAGACCTTGGGTTCTGCCAGTTGCTGGCTGCAAGCTCAGCCCTGGGCACTGCATCCTGGGGAGTGTGTCCTTGGGGTGATCCAGAAGGACTTTGTTCCCAGGGAATTCTTTCTACAGGTTTCCCAGAAACTTCCCTTGGAAGGAAGGCCCCAGTGGCAAATGGCCTGGCCACCTTCCCCACCTCACCAAGCAAACCAGCACATGGGATTCAGATTCACGGTAGAAGGGAGGATCTCCAAGTCTCCTTTCCCCAGCTCAGTCTCCTTCAAGATGACAGTCACAGACCACGAGAAGGAACACAGTGCTTCTCCACACCTTCAGCCACCCACACAGGGGAAGTTGACACAGTAAAGCAGGAGAGATGTCAGTTAGACAGCCGGAGGACTTCCTCCTTGCCAGATGCTCACATGTGGGCTGTACACGACCTCAGAGGGAGCACGAAACTAGGAGTCAAGACAGGGCCTAACTTTCTCCTTCCCTTTGTTTGCTCATTATTTTTAGGGAGCAGAAGGGAAGGAGAAAGAGAGGGAGAGAGACATCAGTGTGTGGTTGCCTCTCATGTGCTCTGCCCTGGGGCCCTGTCCTGCAATTCAGGCATGTGCCCTGACTGGGAATTGAACCAGTGACCCTTTGGTTCGCAGACCTGTGTTTAATCCACTGAACCACACCAGTCAGGGTTATTTACCATAAGGATTTTAAATGAGACTGTGTGATGAGGCCTTGAAGCCAATGGCAGGGGGCTGGATCAAATGACCTCCTTAAGCTCCCTTTCCTCTCTTTTTTGGAAGGAACTCCCAGGCCATGGGCCTGGGCTTAGGCTCAGGGAAGTGTGTGTGTGTGTGTGTGTGCGCGCGCGCGCGTGCACACAGACATCTGCATGCATCACACACACGAAGGACTCTGGGTCACGTAGTAGGTGCTAAATTAATGCTTGATTTTCTTTCCCTCCTCTTGGGCCACTCTCCAGGGCAGAAAGAGTTTTGGCAGATGTCAAAAAGTCTGGGTTCTAACACTGTGTCTGCCTCTAACTTGCTTTGGCCTTGGCCTGTCCCTTACCCAACTGAAGTTCAGTTTCCCCCTCTGCACAGTAATAAGTGTGAACAGATCACAAGATCCCTTCTCTCCTGAAACTGAAACCCATGACTGATCCAGTACGGTCTCACTGCAGCTCCCCAGCCTCCCCACCAGTCCCTGGTTTCAGATACATGGAACTTCCTTTGTTTCCTTGAATTTGCCAGGTCCTTGAGAATGGTGTAGGCCTCTGTCACAAGCTATGTGACCTTGGACATGTCACTCCCCACCCTAAGGCCTTTGCTCAACCCTCCGCTCTTGCCACAAGTTCACCTACTGAACTCCAACTCATCCAACAGCTCTCGGCCGAATTATCACTTCCCCTGCACAGCTCGCTCTCACAGAGGGCGCTCTCCTGGGGTACGAGGGAATGCCTCTTCTTAGTGATGCTTAACCAGCTGTCATTTCACATTGACGTGATTGCCCTATTGATATGTGTTCTCCAACACTGTGAATTCTGAGGACAGGGACTAGATCTGTCTTGGTCACAATTATGTCCCTAGTGCCCAGCACAGGACCTGGCACAGGGTAGATGCTCAACAAATAGCTATTAAATAGAAGGATGGATGGTTGGGTGAATGACCTTCCCTTTCTCTGTCTGGAGCTGAGCTACTGACAGACCCTCCCTTCAGAGAATGGGCTGGGGGTGTCGGGTATCCCTGATGGTGTTAGCTGTTTGCAGCTCACACCCACACCCAGGTTCTAGAGGGGCTCTTCCAGCCATTCTGAGAGTTCAAGACAGGCAGTTACCACCAGCTCCAGGTAGCAGACAAAGGAAGCAGCCCTAAAGGTCATGCCTGCTGGAGAAAGGCCACACTGCAAATATGTGATAGGGCCGGGGCAGGACCCCACCCCAGGGTTAACAAAGCTGGAAGGGTTTTCTAGTATTTTTTTCTTTTCTTTCTTTCTTTATTTTAACTTTTTAAAAATTATGATATTGGCTCTGGCTGGTGTAGCTCAGTGGATTGAGCGCGGGCTGCGAACCAGGCATCGCAGGTTCGATTCCCAGTCAGGGCACATGCCTAGGTTGCAGGCCATGTCCCCCAGCAACTGCACATTGATGTTTCTCCCTCTCTCTCTCTCTCTCCCTCTCTCTCCCTCCCTTCCCTCTCTAAAAATAAATAAATAAATCTTAAAAAAATTATGTTATTGATTTATTTATTCATTTATTTTATTTCTGGGAGGAATGTTCCCAAGGTCCTTTTTATAAATTTTATTTTATTGATTACGCTATTACAGTTGTCCCAATTTTTCCCTTTTTGCCTCCCTTCACCCAGCACCCCCCCCCACTACCTCAGACAGTCCCCCCACCATCATTCATGTCCAGGGGTCACGTGTGTAACTTGTTTGGCTGCCCCGTCTCCTATACTGTACTTCACGTCCCCAGGGCTATTCTGTGACTGCCTAGTTGTACTTCTTAGTCCCCTCTCCTCTTCACACATTCTCCCACACTCCCTTCCCATCTGGCAACCATCAAAATACTCTCCACATCCATGATTCTGTCTCTGTTCTTCTTGTTTGCTTAGTTTGTTTTTTAGATTCAAGTGTTGATAGGTATGTACTTATTGCCATTTTATTGTTCATAGCTTTGATCTGGTTCTTTTTCTTAAATAAGCCCCTTTAACATGTCACATCATAATGGTTTGGTGATGAGGAACCTTTTAGCTTTTCCTTGTCTGGGAGGCTCTTTATCTGCCGTTGATTCCAAATTATAGTTTTTCTGGGTGGAGCAATCTTGGCCATAGGTCCCTGCTTTTCCTGACATTGAATATTTCTTGTCAACCCTTTCTATCCTGCAAAGTTTCTTTTGAGAAATCAGCTGACAGTCTTATGGGAATTCCCCTTCAGGTAACTAACTGCTTTTCTCTTGCTGCATTTTAGATTCTCTCTTTATCTTCAACCTTTAGCATTTTAATTGTGATGTGTCTTGGAGTAGGCCTTTTTGTGTCCACCTTGTTTGGGACTCTCTGTGCTTCCTGGACTTGTGTGTGTATTTCCTTCACCAAATTAGGGAAGTTTTCTTTTACTATTTTTTCAAATAGATTTCTAATTTCTTGCTCCTTCTCTTCTCATCCTGATGCCCCTATGATGCAAATGTTGGAACACTTGAAGTTTTACCAAAGGCTGCTTATGCTATGCTTGTTTTTTTTTTATTTTTTTTTCTTCTTGTTCTTGTTGCTTGTTTTTTGCTTTCTTAGGTTCCAAATCATTGATCTGATTCTCAGCTTCATCCACTCTACTGTTATTTTCCTGTAAATTGTTCTTTATTTCAACCAGTGTATCCTTTGTTTCTGACTGGATCTTTTTTATGCTGTTGAGGTCCTCACTAAGTTCCTTGATCATCCTTATAACCAGTGTTTTGAACTCTGCATCTGATAGGTTGCTTATCTCCATTTTTTGTAGTTCTTTTTCCTGAGTTTTGATCTGTTCTTTCATTTGGGCCATGTTTCTTTGTCTCCTCATTTTGGTAGCCTCCCTGTATTTTTTCTATGTATTAGGAAGAGCTGTAATGACTCCCTGTCTTGGTAGCATGGCCTAATGTAGCAGGTGTCTTGTAGGGTCCAGTGGCACAGCCTCCCCTATCACCCAAGCTGGGTACTTGAGGTGTACCCTTTGTGTGGGCTGAGTACACCTTCCTCTTGTAGTTGAGCCTTGGTTGCTGTTAGCAGGTCAATGGGAGGGATTTACCCAGGCCAGTCAGTTGTAAGAACTGGCTGTGACCACTGACCACCAACCTGCACCCTCTGTGGAGGATCAGCTATGCAGGGGCAGGGTGGTGGTGCTCTGTTGTCTGTAACTGTCCCCTGGGTGCACAGGTTCTGGGGTTTCCCCAGGTGGTTCAGGTCAAGTTCAGCCCCTGCCTGTGTTCTGCCTGAGCTATAAAGCAATCTGAGATGGCTGCTACTTGTGCTGGGCTTAGAGATTCCCAGGCGAAGCCAAGCTGTGAATCTAGGCTGGCTGTCGCTAGTACCAGGCCTGGGGCCACTTAGCAAGAGTTATTGGGGCTGTTGCTTGTTTGGTAGGATTTAAGAAGTTGTGAAGCATGAGCCCAGACCAGCCATGCATATGGACAAGGCATGGTTAACAGTTTGGGTGGGCCTGTGAGTTGGGTGGGGTGGAGTCTCAGGGGATCTTCAGTGTTAGCCAGATTGATGGAATCTCAGATATGGCACTCACCTGCCAGCTCTGTTGGGGGAGGTCTCAGAAAAAAGACAATGGCCTCTGCCCACTTTTCTGTCTGGGAGAAAACTGTCTCCTAGCTCCCACCAGACACTTGAGTTTCTCCCTGAATGCCACTGGTGCCTTTTGACTTCTTACCTCAATGTTGGAGTTCAGAGGGAGTGAGTCTGAGTAGTTCATGTGCATGTTCTTGAAGGGGAACTGCTTGGGACTCCAGAAGTTTCTTCCGCCGACTCAATCCCATTGGTTTTTGCAGCCAGAAGTTATGCAGACTTATCTTCCTGGCACTGGAGCCCTGGGCCAAAGGGCTTGGTGTGGGGTTGGGACTCCTTGCTTTTGAGATATCCCTCCTGAATTTTTCCCCACCACACATGGATGTGGGACCAGCCGATTTTGCATCTCCACCCTTCCTGCTAGTCTGGATGGATGTGATTTCTTTAATTCTGTAGTTGTCAGACTTCCTTTCAACTCAATTTCTGATGGTTCTGAGTGATGGCTATTCTATATTTTCGTTGTAATTTTGATGTGGTTGTGAGAGGAGAAGAGCCGTGTTTACCGATGCTGCCATCTTCACTAGAAGTCCATTTATTTTTTTTCTACTTTTTTCTATTCTCCATTTGACAGAAGTGGAGATTGAGGCATGGAGGGGGACGGGCTTGACCCAAGGTTTTCCTGGCCAGACAGCAGCAAGCCGGGGATGGAAATTGAGATTCTTGAACTCATAGCCCTTTTCCCACTTGGCTGAGAGAGAGAACCCTGGGTTTAACCTCGGTGTGACCTTGTGGCTTCAGATGATGAATAACACAAAGTGACTTCTGGGAGTGGGTGATGCTGGCAAGAAGGACCCTAAGGGTTTCAGTATCAGCACAGCACCGGACTACCTGGGTTTGAAGCCCAGCTCTACCATTCACCAGCTGTGTGACCTTGGCTGGGGCATGTTACCCCCCTGTGCCTCACCTGTAAGATGGAGGAAATCTGGGTTAGCGCATAAATAGAACAAAGCAAGGAGTGGTCTGGGACCATCTCTAACACACGTGAACTGTAGGGCTGACCTGGCTAGACCAGGAGGAAGTGATCCATTGCTCCCTACATGGCAAAGGAATGGGCTTCGGCTTCTTGCTCTCAGGGCTACTGGGGAAACTCCTGGGAAGGGCTTCAGTAATCACACTGACCATTTTCAGTCCTCCGGTACTTTATGACCCACTGAATCCTCATAACCACCCTAGGAAGCAGGCTCTAGCATTGTCCCAGTTTACAGATGTGAAAACCAAGGCCTGGGTAAGTGACTTGTCCAAGTCCCACGGCTTGTGACCTGCAGAAGGGGACTCAGGCCCATAGCCTGCTCTGGTGAGAGCTTGGCTCTGAAGGGCCCAGGGCCAAAGGATGAAGAGAGATGTGCTGGCCTCGGGAGCAAACTCCTGGAGGGAGGTCCTGGGTTGGGCCTTGTAAGCTCGGGAAAACGGGGCAGTGTGTGCTGGTTGATGGTGCAGCTACACCTCCCGCATCCCTGGACCAGGATCTTGGGTGTGCCCTGCTTGGCAACCGCACCACTTGCCTAGTGCTCACTGGGCAAACCTGACTATGAGGGCAGGGCCAGTCTCTCCCCCCACCCCCCCTCAGTACTGACTGCGGGCCCCAGTGCAGGCCCCAGACAGACATTCAGTGAGTGCCAGGCACCCTGCCCTGTGGTTGCCAGACCTCTGAACAATCACGAGCACCATTCTACAGGTGAGGAAACTGAGTCTCAGAGCAGGGAAGGAACTTGCCTGAGGCAGCACAGGTCTGTCTGAATCTCTTCTCCTCCAAGGACCGCGCTTCCCCTCCTCCAGCAGTCAGCACCTGCGACAGGCCCCAGAGGGCCGTCCGGCAAGGCCAAGGGCAGTGGGGAACATGAGGCATCTTGCCCCAAGGTCTAACGAGGTATGAACAGAGCAAAGAAAGGCTGCTGTTTCATGCTCCCAAAGCCCCCAAGTGTGGAAATTTAAGGACTGTTTTTAGAGTCCAAGAAGTCCAAGCTCCCCCTTTTACAGATGGAGAAACTGAGGCCCTGAAGAAGGAGGAGTCACATCCAGCACCACCAAGCAGGTAAGGGACAGACCAGAATCCAGCAGAGCAAGCACAAAGGCCCATAGTGTAAACTAAGGCCAGCAGGCTGAAGGGAGAGGAGGCTGGAGAGATGGGCCAGGCGAGCTGTTTGGCCTCTAGGCCAGAGCAGTGGGAAGTCACTGGACTGGAAAGGTCTATCTGCCACCTGGCTTCAGTTCTTAAGAGACCCATCTGGCAGCCAGGGACTGCCCGGCCTACAGGAGGGTGGGATGGGACTGCGCAGACCCAGAAGAGGGGGGCTGATCCTGTGCCCAGTCTGCTCCTCTCCCAACCTCCAGACCCGCTTGCCCACCTGCCGACTGGATCCCACCAAGTGGACTGCGGGCACCTCAGCAGAAGCCCGAGTTCCTGGTGTCCACCTCCACACCTGCCCCTCCCGCTGCCCTCCCATCTCAGTAAACACAAACTCCAGTCTTCCTATTGCCTGGGCCAAAGACCTAGGGGTCACCTTGCCCCTCCTCCTCCCACCCTCTATACCTGATCCATCAGTAAATCCCTTTGGCTGCACCTTCACAATATAACTGGAATCTGACCACTTCTCACCACCCTGCTGCTGCCCCTGGTCACCAGCAGGACAGCTGCACCAGCCTCTCCCTGCCCCCACCCCAGCCCCTGCAATATACCCTCTGTCAGGCAGCCAGAGGGAGACCGCTAAAACACAAGTCAGATCATGTCCCTCCCCTGCTCTGGAGCCTTCTGTGGCTCCCCACCTCCCCCAGTGTAAAGTCCTGACCTCAACCCTTGAGGACCTCGCCCTCACTCTGCTCCCGGCACACTCTCCTGCTCACCTCGCGGCATGCGTACATGCTGTTCCCTCTGCCCTTCCTCAAATGTCTGCAGGGCCGGCTCCCTCACCTCCTTCAAGTCATCAGCTGTCACCTTCTCGGGGGTCCCCTGTGACAACCCTATTTAAAACGGCAACCCCCACCTCCCACCCCAAGAAACTCACCTCCCTTTCTCAGCTTCATCTTCTCCACAATTTGCATTTAATGCACTATTTAATTGACCTGTTCATACAGTTTTTTCTCAGCCCCCTCAGCTCCCTCACCCCACATTAGGGTTTCAGCTTCCTGAGGGCAAGAATCGTTGACCTCCAGTGCCCAGAGCAGTGTCTGGCCGGAGGTGTCAAACTCCGTTCATTCTGCCGTGGTGCTACCAACCACGAGTGAGGGCCGCCTGAGCCTCCTGTCACAGAGAAGGGCACTGAGGATCAGGGAGGGAAATGCCTTGCTGAGGTCACAAGGCCAGGACAGTGGGGGTGGGGCTTGGATCCTGGCCCACACATCCCACCCTGACCAGTTCGGGCTGGGAGCAGGACCTCTGAGCCAGCTCATGGAGTCAGGGAGCAGCCCCTACCAGCCCCCCTGCTGTCAGCACCCTCCCCCTCCCTCCCTGCAAAGGCCAGGGCAAGCAGAGCAGGGAGAGGGCTCCCTCACGGTGGTGTAAGAGGGGCATTGGGAAAGGCCCGGGGGCACCAGGTCCATTCTACGGTTGCCCAGCATTCAGAGCCTGAACGGCTATGGGTGAGAAAGGAAGTCAGCAGGATCCAAAATAGGTCTATGTTTCGGGAAGTGAAACTGGGTGCCAGGGACACTAGGCCAGGGGAAGACCTGGGCCTCCGGGCTGAGGCTTTTAGGGTGGGGGTCTTCCCCTGCCTCCTCAGCCTGGGGAGGGTGGGTCTTGGAAGTATGCTCAGGCCTGTCCCACGAGCCCTGCAGCCCTGGACATGTCACTCCAGTTCTCTGACCCTCGGTCTTCTCATCTGTGAAATGGGACCAAGGGTGGTAAACTACCTCACTGGGGACTGGGGAGGTGTGATAAGCCCATGCCCTGAAGCCCAGCACCATTGCTCAAAAGATAGTAACACTGTTCATGTTCCAGATCCATCTCGGGTGCCTCCTCCTCCAGGAAGCCTCCCTAGATCCTTAAATCAGAAGGAATCTCTCCTTCCCAGCGCCCCAACCCCTTTCAACTTCTCTTTGTTTCTGTTCACATGTGTCTCTTCCACTAAAGGAAGCCAGGGCCCCATCCAAGTACTCTTAGTGTCCTCCGTGCCCAGGACGGGACCTGACAGCGGAGAGCTGGCACACACTGGGGCTGAATGAAGGAGCCAGGAACAGAGGCTGACATATGCCCTGGAGTGTCTGAGGTCTGCACCCCTAGAGCCAGTTCCTCGGGGTGCCCCGGAGTTGTGGCAAGAGGAGACAGAAGGTAGACGATGTATGTCTCTTCTGAGCCTCAGTTTACTCATCTGTAAAATGGGGATGCTTGGAAAAAACGGGACCCAAAGCTTCTCTGTCCTAGATCAGTAAAACCCCAGACACCTCAGAGCATCCCAGACGCAGGGCTATCTCAAGGTGGGAGCTTTCAGACCCAGGGCCCCTGCGTTCTACTTGCCCCAGTTCTTGTCCTGCCCAGAAGACAAACAGACCTTCACAGCCGAAAAACTTCTCAGGTAGAGTTGTGGACTTGCCACTTAATAAAATCAAGAAATCAAAAATAACGATAAAGGTACTAGTCTGCAGGGGCCTCTACATCATCCAGGTTTTACAGATAAAGCCCAGAAAGGCTAGGCTACTTGTCCAAGGTCACACAGCAAAGTAGGGCAGAGCAGGTGGGGTGCCCAGTTCTCCTCACTCAGTCCCAGGGCTCACCCAGCACATCTTACAGTCACCACCTTGCGACAAAGTGAGAATCAGTTCTCACTTGCCCATTGTAGAGAGGAAGACCTCAGGCTTGGAGAAGAGAAGAGTCCGTCCCAGAACCTTTCCCATCCTCCAAAGGCCCTACCCTTGATCTTCTTAAGGGTTCCTGGAGTCCCTTGAAGGCTGGACCTTCAAACCCGGGAACTAAGCTCAGAGCTAAGGCTCCTCCAGAAAGGACCTGGAAGGGCCCGTCAGCCCTCCTGTCCTGCTTGGCTCACCCATGAGCTTGCTGCTGGTGCACTTGCGGAAGGCCCACTGTGCCTCCAACGAGGCAGATTCGGGATGACAAGAGCAGACACCCTACACGGCATGTGCCGGGCGCTGGGCCCTGCTCTCCAGGCTTCACCTGCATCCGCTCCTTAGAGTCACAGTAACTACGTGAGGTCAACTCTAGGATCAGCCCCATTTTACACGTGGGGAAACTCACGCACATCCCAGACTGAGCTCAGCTTCTGAAAACTTGCTTCTCTCCCAGGTTCCAGCCCAGGCAGGGACACCTGAAGTCCCCGGGCAACCTCGCTGAGAACAGGAGTCACTCCTGACAGCCCCACACCCACTGCCTCTCGGGCCTGCGTCCAGTCACACCTACCTCCTAACCTGGCCACTCCACTGCTGTGTGACCTGAGGCTAGAAACTGACCCTCTCTGGGCCTTATGTATGAAACAGGTCCGCGGGCCAGGCCTGTGAAGAAAACAGCATGATGGTGGAGATGCGTCATCACTGCCCAGTGGTGTGACCTGGGGCAGGAGAACCAGCTTCTCTGGGCTGTGGCTTTCACACCTGTAAAGTGGAAATTTAAACAACATCACTCACCTCCTAGGTCGTGAGCGTGACCCCTGCCCTCTGTCTTCCCCACGACATTGCTGGAGCAACTAACCCGTCCCACAGAGCTCCCTTTCCCAGTCTACCTGAGCCCTTTCTCTCCCCCTAAAACACTACTCCTCCGAGCCCACACCCTCCCCTGCTGTCCCTCCTCTCCCCCACCATCACGGGAGCTCCCTGAAAGCATGTCCGTCCTCGTGCCCCACTCCCCCCTGAACCCACTTCCCCCCACCCCCGAGGTTTTCACTCCCGCCTCCCAGGAAACCAAGGACCTCCGAGCTGTTACACCCGAAGCTGTCCCCTAGCCCTCATCAGCAGCACTCGGCGTAGCTACTTCTCGCTGTTCCTTCATTGCCTCCCTTGCTGGCGTCAGAACCTTCTGGTTTTCCTCCCACTTCTCTGGCTGCCCCTTCTCAGTCCCTTTTCTGCTTCTGCCTCCACCTCGCCCCCATCCCTCTGGAGCCACCTCTTCAGCGGGGGGCCCAGGCTCAGTCCCTGGCCCTCTGTTTCTTTCCACCCACCCTCCTCCCTGCCTGGCTTTAAAGATGTTTCTCTGCGGGCCACCCCCACACTGACATCTCCCCTGAGCTCCGAGCCTTGTGTCCACTGTCCTCCCCCACAGCCCTTCACAGCCTCACTGCTTTACTCTCTCCCCGTCTGATCTGATATTTGCACAGTGACCCGTTCCACCCTCAGCCTTACTCGTCCTGTGAATGGCAAGGGCCTTCTTCCCAAGGCCCAGGCCACGGCGTCGCTGCCATCCCGAACTCCTCCCTCTCGCTGCTTCTGTCTCTGTCTCATACCCCACATGGGAAATATCAGCAGATCCTGCCAGCTCCAACTTCTAAATTCATCTCAGTTTCCAGCTCTCCTCGCCATCCCCTCAGCCTCCCCCTGGACCAGCCTCCATCATCTCCTGCTTCGATCTTCAGCCCAGCTGCCTCCCTGTTCTCCCGGCTCCGGCCCCTGCCGCCTGCAGTCTATTCTCCACATGGCAGCCAGAGGGACCCTATTCCAAGGAGAGTCCCATAGCCTCCCATACTCACCACCCCGCAGTGCTGCCTGTCAGTCAGAAAAGCCCCGTCCTGATAAAGACCTTCGAAGCCCCGCAGACTCCCCTCCTGTCTCTGCCAGCCCCGCCCCCAACCACCGCCTGCCCACCTGCCTGCCAGCCGAGGTTCACTGCACTCTGGCTCCTGCCTCCCGCTCCTGCCTCCGGGGGTTTGTTTCCCGGAGTGCCTTCACTGAGGTCTCCTTGGCCGTCGCGGGAGCCTTATCCGCAATTTCAGCCTACCCCCAGACACTTCCTGTCCCCTTCTCCCATTTTCCTTCTCTCCTCCAGCACTTACTGACACTCTCACATGCTTTCTTACCTATCATGTTTAGAGGTGGTCCCTCCCTGCAGGGCAGAGATTTCCCGCCAGGGCTCAGGTGGTCCTGCTGCCTCTCCAGGGTCCACAGCTGGGCCTGGCCTGCAGTGGGGGCGGGGGGGGCGCTCGGGTGCACTTGGTGAAGTGCGTGAGTGGGGGCAGCACTGTGTGGCTGCTGGGTGTGGGAGCCCGGGCTCTGCTTGTGATAAATGTGACCCAATTCCGCCCCAGCCACGCCAGGGCCTACTCGAGGCCTTCCTTCTCTCCCAAGGTCCTCCCCCGATCCTCACTGCTTTCCAGCCTCCCGTCCTCTGCCCCTTAGCCCTATGCAGATCCATGCTACTCTCCTCATCGGACACCAGAAGGGTTTTCAAAGCCTGGGTCTAGTCATGGCATGCACTCCCCCAAGCCCTTCAGTGGCTGTGCAGGGTCCCCAGTATAATGTCCCGATTCCCTACACGGCATGGGAGACCCCTGGAGACCACCAGCCCCAGTCACCAGCCCTTCCTCTTCCTCCCTGTGGAGGGCTCTCCAGCCAGCACCCTCACACCCTGGCCAGGAGTCCCCCATGAGGAGGGTGTGCTCCCTGAGGACCTCCAAGTGCAGGCCCCATGCAAGGGGCTCTGTGGTGGTCCTCACACTCCGACCACCCACTGTGACAACGCCAGACCCACTGAGCCCGTGTTACGGGCCGGTCCCGAGAATGGAGCAATGATGAAGACACTTTTGGTTGGTGCCAGAGGAGGCACATTTTAGAGTCCCCGCCTTACTTGCCCACAGATCCCCGAGCTCTGCCTCTGCCTCTTCGAGTCCCTGCTCCCAGGTCGCTGTCTCTGTGAGGCCCGCCCCCACCAAACTCCTCTCCCCTCTCCCTCCTTTCTTTGTCTTCATCTGTCTCGGCCACTAGAACGTGCCCTCCAGGAAGGGCAGCCGGGGGTGTCGGTTCTACCCTCCGCTCTTTCCCCGACACCCAGGACAGTGCCGGGCACCAAGGAAGTGCTGGTAGGTGCTGCGTGACGGGGCACGAGGGAGCCGTGCCGTGAGTACAGAAAGCACGGCGGAGAGGTGCAGAGCGAGGGGGTGGCTCTGTTTTGACTGGAGTGGTCCAGGAGGCCTCTCTGAGGAGGTGGCATTGAGCGGAGACTCAAGGAAATGAAGACTAAGTCTGAAGAAGTGTGTTCCAGGAGGAAGAAGCAATGGATTACAGAGGTCCTGAGACAGGGCCGAGCTTGGGGCAGAGCTGATTGAACCAGCAGCAAGGAGGGTGGCTGAGGGCAAGGGGGAAAGTCTTCCTACATCCTTTTCCAGAGGGTCAGCTGAGGCTCAGGGAAGCTAAGTGGCTTGTTGAAGGCCACAAACAAGGAAGTGGCAGGACTGGGACTGGACTTGGGCCCGCTGGGATGTGTGGCCAGAGACCCAGGGCTCCCCTCCCCTGGTGGGGCCCTCCCTGCCACTCTCTGGGACTCACAGTGCTGTGCCTATTAATAGCTAACCCAGGTGGGGCCCTGCTGGGTCAGGAGCCTCAGGTATTGGCTCAGCCCTGTGGCCTCCAGAGCAAAACCCAGTGAGTGAGTGAGTGAGTGGCAAGGGGCCTGCTGGGGAGCAGCTGGAGCCGTGGTCTCCTCCCGCCTTGAACTGAGCCACGGCCATTCAGAGAAGCCCAGGCACAGCCAAGGGCTCAGAGCCTATGCAGAAATCGGACCAGGCAGCTCCTGCTCAGAACCTGGCTGGGGCAGGTGAGCCCGAGAGGCACTGTGGCCGGGACTCTGGCTTTCTCCCTTCCCTGGCCTCTGTGCTCATGCCCCGCTGGCTTCCTTGCCGCTCCCAGATGAGGCAGGCCATGCTCACTCGATCCCCCCATGGGGCTTTTGCCATTGCTGGTCCCTCTGCCAGGTACCGTCCTCCCCCACTGCCACGTGGCTGCTTCCTGCTTAGCCTCAGGCCTTATCTCAAATGTCAGCTTCCTCAGAGGGCTTCCCTGACCACCTGCCTAAAGCAGGTCAGCCCCCGCCTCTTCTTACTCTCCATCAGAGGGCACTTTTAGGGCCTTAATGGCATTTAACAAAAATGATAGTCAGCCTCTGTGCGGTTTACCTGTCTATTGTCAGTGTCTCCTCAGGGCCCACCACCAGACCTGGAACACAGTAGGTGATCCACAGATATCTGTGGAATGAGGACATGAGAGTCTACCTCCTCATTGTATGGAGGTAGCAATTGAGGTTCAGAGAGGGTGAGTCACTTGCCCAAAGTCACACAGAATACCGAAGGCAGAACCAGGTGAGCAGCCCAGCTCAGCTCACCTGAGTCTGTGTCCAGTGCCCTTCACCCTGTACCATAGCTACTAGCACTCAGGGCTCAGCCAGTCCTGCTGCAGCCTTTTCGATAGGGCCTCCACTCCTCACCAGCTTTCAGCTCTGAGGAGAAGAAAGGAGTGGGTAGAAACGGTGGAAGGGGGCAAGAACAGTGAGTGTCAGAGATGGATGGGTCCTCAGGAGCCACCTAGTCCCATCTGACAAGGTCTTGAGAGGTCGGGCGTCTGGTCTGGGGCCTCTGGGCCTCTAGGTCCATGGTTCCGGCTTGCCCTTGCCTGTCTGAGCTAGAAGGGGTTAAATTTTGTGCTTGGCTCCTGGCTCACTGTGGACTGTGGCTGGGACAGAACATCTGTCTGTTGCTATGGTTGCCATACACTTGAAGGGGATGGCTGGATAATTATGGCAAATGCTGTGGAGCGAGTGAGCGGTACCCAGGAGTGGCTCAGGACCCTCGGCGGCCCAGCGCGGTGGCAGGCCGCAAGCCCCTCATCCGGCCAGTTCCCTGTGGGCCCTATCCCCAGGTCCCAGCTGCTGGACACGACGGAGGGGAGCCAACCAGAGCCACTTCGCCCTTTGCACGATGAGTGGGCCTGTGCACGGGTCTCCTGGAAACGCTACGGCAGGGCAGGCACTGGCAGCCGTGGGCACCATAGCCTGAGGGCAGGGGGCCAGCTGGCAGAAGCAGTGGGCTCTGATAATGCTCTGGTGCCTCTGTGCTCTCCACTCGGGAGAGGCCCAGTCACCCTTCTTTGACCCCGTGGGTCCCAGGGAACCCCTGAGGCAGCAGGCAGAGGCTGGCTGCCTGAGTCCTGGCCTCTCTGGTCTGTCCATTCACTGGGCAATGCAGGTGGCCCACTGGTCCCAGAGCTCCACCCTCATCTGCCCATACAGGATAAGAGTGTGTCCTTGGCAGGGCTGAAGGAGCTCTGTGTGGGACAGGGTCAGGGCAGAGGTGGCTCTGGGGCAGGAAATGGTCGCCCCTCCCTGCCTCATCAGACACCTGGGGAACCTCAAGCTGTCATGGACTCATAACCTGTAAAGTGTGGTCCCTGGTGGGGTCGGAAGCTGCTCGGTGCAGTGGCCAATCACAGGGTTTGTCCTGGGACCCAACAACCCCTGCCAGCTGAGCTGTGGGCAGGGCCGAGGGGCTCGTCGCTTGGCTTGGCCTGGGAGGGTTCCATGCCTCCCGCCCTGTCCCCACCCCCAAGGCCAGAAGCTCAGCCTCCTGAAGGCTCCATGTAGACTCCCGACCAGCAACCCCAGAAGCCTGGGACCGGCTTCTTCCAATGCCATCTGCAACGGCTGGGAGATGGAGAACTGGGCCTTCCTCAAGGTCACCCTTACAAGTTCCTGGCTCTCCCCACGCCGCTGCCGCCTCCTCCTGTCAACTTCTCCCCTCTCCTCCCATCTACTCCCCTCGAGTAACAGTCGCAACAGTGATCCCCGGCATTGTGCAGGTGCTCAGCTCTCCATGCATCAGCTTATTTCCTTCTTTCAACAATCTGCGGGAAGGCGCCATTGTCAATGTCGTCCTCAGGGAACAGTGAGGCACAGGTCTTCCCAAGCTCCCGTGATTCGTAAGCAGTGTAACCCAAAAGCTTAAAGTGGAGCTACTCTGGGTGTCCACTCCTCTTCGGTCTCCCCTGCGCCTGAGGGGACTGCCTGGGGTCAGAGGCCGGTCTAGTCCTCCTGTTCCTCCAGCTCTGTGTGCAGAGGAGGCTCAGATACGTTTAACTTTTCGTTTGTTCGTTCCCATGCTCGTTCGTTTGTTCAAGACGCACGGCGCCAGCCCTCCCGCGGGCCAGGCTCTGCCGTGCTGGGTGAAGCGATGGGTTCCCTCCCCACACTGGCCCACCGGAGGTCCCCGAGAACTTCTGACCCCAATGCACCGAGATTGGTTCAAATGAAGGGTCAAAGTCACTCTGACAGACAGACCTTCCCATGGGCCTGAGGGGTGCAGGGTGGCGGCCACGCCCTCACATTACAACTGAGGAAATGAAGTTCGCGGAGATTAGGGGCCCTGCCCAAGGTTGCACCTCTACGTGTGTGTTGGGGGGGACACCGGAGGATTTTGCGCCCCACAGAGCTGTAGGCATGGGGATGGCTCTCACTGTAGAGTCACCAATTCATCCTGGCTTGCCCCTTCAGTCCCGGGCAAACTAGACCATTGGCCGCCCTCACTCAGGACTTTCCAGGTGCCGCAGACCCAGGCTTTGCAGTCCGGCTGCCTGGTCTGGGATCCAGGCTCCCTGCCTTCCTGGGGGTGTGAGCCTGAGAAAGGGAAGGCGGGTCTGAGCCGAGGTTCCTTCCTGCCCCACCCAGAGACCTGTGGACCCCACCCCAGGCTGCCTTAACAGGTTGGAGCCAATAGTTTTCCACCAGGGGAGACACCAGGCCTGCCCAGTTTCCGTTCCCTAGGGAATGCTGACTGGGTAAGGAGGCCCAAGCCCTCCTTAAAGTGACAGGCACAGACCACAGCCCAGCCCCGCATGTAAGTAGCTCCTGTGAGCTATGAATCAGCATCCCAGGGGCCCTCCTGGTAGCACAGAAGCATTTTCCCAGCCAGGCCCCTTCTGCTGCTGTTGGGTGGGTGGAGGGTGGAACAAAGAGGTCTGCAAGGAGCAGCTTGAGGGCCCCAGAAGGCTGCTCCACTCCCGGCTGCAAGGGCCCCTTGGGGACTGATAGGGCTTCCAGGGGCCCTGAAGAAGGGGGTGCAAGGGAGGCCTGGGGACCCTCTGCTTCTGTTGCTTCTTGACCTTGTCACCTTGGATGGGGACCTGTGTCTTTCCTAGGCCTCCATGTCCCTGGAGCAATGACATCTGGCCTCTCTGACTTCTCTGGCCCCTTTCAGTCTTGCTAAGATCCTTTAAGTGAACCGGACTTCTGGGTTCCCAGTGACAGCCTGCACACTAGGTTTCAACACTCAGCCTGATACACGGAAGATGCAGAGGAACAGAGTGGAAAAATGGATGGATGGATGGATGGATGGATGGATGGATGGATGGATGGGCAGATGGATGGAATGGTGGATGGGTGGGTGAGTGGATGGGAGGGTAGATGGATGAATGGATGGATGGACGGATGGACGGATGGATGGAATGGTGGGTGGGTGGGTGGGTGGGTGGGAGGGTAGATGGATGGGTGGATGGATACACAGATGGATGGATAAATGGGGAGAGGGATCCCTGGGCCAGTGGACTCCTCAGTGCCCAGAGAGGGGCCTGCCTGGCTCAGTGCAGGAAGGGGTAGTAGGACTTGGACTTGCTGTTAACCGCACATTTACTCCATCCTCTGGACCATATGTCTTACCTCTCACTGTCCCTTTGTCTCCCCGCCACCTCCTGGCTGAGGCCACTACCCTCTAGCCTGGACAACCAAAGCAGCCCTCCCACTGGGCTCCCTGAGGCCTCCCTGGCCCACTTCAGATCCATTGCCCAAAAACAGCAGAAGGTGTCAGTAAGCCCCCACTTTCCCCTTTCCCAAGTCTCCCCCTGGGCCTGCTTAGCCTGGTCCACAGACCTCACACGGTCCAGCCCCCTGTTACATCTGGACCTCGTTTTCTCTTCCCACCCGCCTCCCAGTCTCTCTGTCACTTCCACAGTTACTGGTCTTCTTGTAGCTCCTCACCTGCACTGCACTCCCGCCCCTCAGAGGCTTAGAACGCTCTCCCTCCACTGTCCCCGCACCCCCGTAACCAACACACCCACACTGCACCCACTTGACTCCAACTCTCCTTGACATCGCACCTCAGTGGCAGCTGCTTATGAAAGCCCTCTTGCACCTGTACCAGAACTCCCATTTCATGCCCTCGTGGCCACTGGACCTTCCCTGCATGGCTCTTCCTCCTGCTGCAGTTCTGTGCTCGTGGAAAAACACCCTCTGTCCTCCTGGCAACATGGATCTGCACCGGCCAGAGCCCTGCCTGTCTCATTCCCTACCGGGTCCCTTGCACCCAACACAGGGTCCAGCACATGGTCGGGACTCATTGAGTATCTTTTAAATGAATGAATGAACAAATGCATAGATGGAAGGATGGGTGGAGGGGAGGGTGAGGGATGGACAGATGGAAGCAGAGTAAGTAGCCAGAAGGGGAAGGACAAGGTGACGGCTGTTTAGAGGGCTGGTCGGGGGCCAGCGGAGCCTGGGTGCAGAGGTGGCATCTGAGAAGAGTCACCGAGGGGAGTGTGTCTCCAGGCAGAGAGAGGAATACTGCATAGACCTACAGGGGGGCCAGTGCACCTGGTGAGTCCCGGGGCCCACGAGAGAGTGAGGAGGAACACAGAGCCAGGGAGGGCAGAGAGGGGTCCAGTGGGTCTGAGAACCCTCGAGCTTATCCCATGTGAGACGGGAGGAGCCTTCCAAGGGCTCTGAGCAGAGCAGAGGCTTTTTCCGAGTGGCGCATGCACTCAGCAATGGCTGGCCCTGGTCTGCCGAGTTCTTGCTGTGCACAGAGCGCCTGGTGCCCACTCACAGGAGTAAATATGGGCTTGGAGAGGGGCTGAGTAGTCCTTGCACAGGCACGTGAGGGGACATTGCTATCCCTCTCCCTGGTATAGCCCACTTTCCACCCAGTCAGGCCATGTCCTCCCGCTGCTTAAAACCCTTCTGTGGCTTCTGGATCCCTTGCAGTAAAAGCCAAAGGCCTTGCAATGGTCCCCAGGCTCTACGGCAGGGCTTCCTTCCCACCCCCGACCCTCCTTGCACTAGTGACGCTCCTGGCTGGTGACTCTCCTTGCGGAGCTGTCCTGGGCGCTGCCAGATGTCAACAGCGGCAGCCCTGGGCTCTGCCCACTAGATGCCAGCAGCACCCCACCCCCAGCCATGACAACCAAAACTCCAGACACTGCCACGTCTGTCTCTCGGACAGGGGGGCAGGACCTTCCCAGGTGGGGTGGGGAAGTGGGTACCACTGCACTGTCCTACCAGATCTTCACCGTCTCCTCATCCCACCTCTGTCCTAGAATGCCTATGAAAAGCAGCCCCCACCTCCAGCTTTATTTGCTCCCCTAGCAGCATCCGACACATCTTTAGTTCACATGTGTGTTAGCTGGCCTGACTCCCCACCTGGATGGAACTCCGTGGAGGGGGGCACTGGCTTGGGTCCCCTGTGCCCAGCACACAGCACTCCATATACCTGACGAATGGTTGTTAGAACACTGTTAATGGCTACGAACCTTCTCATCACATTAGAATTCAGATCACCACTCCCTGCTTTATGGGTAAGAAAACTGGACCAGGAAAAAACAAAAACAAACAAACAAACCAGAAAACTAGATCAGAGAGCTTTGGTGACCTTCCCAAAGTCACTTTGCTGAGTCTGTGACACCACAAGAACTAGAACCTGGAGCTTCTGCCTCTAAATCTGGGTTCATTTCACTCTGTCTGTGCCCTTGACGGCCAAGGCCAGGATGGGGTGGGCAAAGCAGAGGGACACAGAGTAGCTGGGTCCCAGGCAACAGGATTCCCCTGGGACCCGAACCCTCGACCCCCTGAATGAGAAGCAGGTGTGAGCTTCCCCCACCAGGCATCACAGTGTGAGGCTGAGGGGAAGGGGGCATTGCTGGGGGATGTGAGCAAAAATCTTCCAATGATTAATTCATCCTAATTGACAGGGTTTTATTGAATTCCTAAAAAGCCCCAGGCTGGGCATTTCAGAAAACACGGCTGCAGCGTCTCCCGGGAAATGTCCTCTGACATCAGGCAAGCGAGCAGATCCTCTTTAAGACAAAAGTTTGTTGAGTTCACCCAGTAAACATTTCAGCTGGGGTGGCAGGGGGGAGGCAGAAGGGAGTGTGATTTCCTGAAGAAGAGAACACGCTTTTCATAAATTACCGGGAGGAAAATTGTGTGTGTCGGAATAAACTCTGTCAAGAAATATAGCAGGGCTGCTGGATAGTTAATAATTCAGAGCTGTTCCCCAGCACGATGCGGGATTTAAAAAATATTTCCATGGGATCGTTGTTTAAAAATACTGTTAATGGCCAGGAACCTTCTCATCACATTAGAAGACTATAATGGGCCAGCCTGGGTGGGGCTCCTGGGGGAAGGCCAGGGGCAGTGACACAGTGACCAGCATGGTATGAGAGGAGAACCATGCTCCCCAGGAGAGCACCATGGACACCCACCTTGTTTCCTCACAGTCCCTGGGGCGGGGAGTAGGGGGGCTATACAGCTAACACATGGAGGAGCGGGCTTGCATGGGAATCCAGGCTGGGGTGGTTGAATTGTAATGAATCCACACTGACTTTGGGCAAGGTATCCTCTCCTCTGTGCTTCAGTTTTCCCATCTGTAAAATGGGGATCTGTTTATTCACTCAAACAACACGAGTTTATGGAGCAGTCGTCCACCCCCAATGTGGGGGCGGAGTGCCAGGTCCAGTGCTCACTGCCACGGAGCTCAGTCTGGAGGAAGAGTCAGACAGTGAACCAATAAATTTGTCCCATCGCAAATGGTAATCAGTTCTACCAAGAAAGCTAAAGAGAATAAGGGGCAGGGTGGGAGGGCGAATACTTTGGTTAGGATAGGCAGGAAGAGCCTCCCTGGGCAGGTGATGGTTGAGTAGAGACCTGAAAAAAAAAAAAAAGAGGGAGCAGAGAGGATTTCTGGAGGAAGAGGGCAGAGGGAGCAGCAAGTGCAAAGGCCCTGGGGTGGGACTGTGCCTGCTGTTTTGGAGGAAAACAAGGAGACCATTGTGGCTGGAGCAGAGTGAACTGGTGCAAGAGAGCTGGGAGGGCAGGTCAGAGATGCCAGCGATGGCCAGATCGCAGAGGACCCCGTAGAACTTTGCATGTTATTCTGGAAACGTTGGGGACCTACCAGAGGGCTAGTCTGCAGGGGAAGAACCAGTTATAGTCTATGTTTTAAAATAAAGACTCCCCCTGAAAATTCTCCAGATGACATTGCCAAGTGAAAAAAGCACGGGCAGAACCATGTGCACCGCATGCTACTGGCTGTTTAGAAGAAGAGAGATAACGGTGAGCATTGGTGTTTATATGCACACAGTTATCCTGGCGCGACAGACGCACACAGGAGGCAACAGTGCCTGTCTCTGGGGAGGAGCTCCGGGGGCTGGGACCGGGCAAGAGGGCTGCTTTCTTCTTTCTACATTTTTTCCGAGTGCCCTTTGAATTCTGAGCCGTGCAAATTTGTTACCTACTTAAAAAATAAGTAAATACTTTTTTGGAAGCAAAAGAAGAAAGGAAAGAAAAAGAACAAGAAGGCCCCTCTGGCTGCCGTGTGGATAATGGATTATAGACGCACCCAGGCGGCAGCCGGCAGGGTGACTGGGAGGGGGCTAGGGCTCCTCAGTTAGTATTTTTAGCTCCAGTTTACAAGTGAGGACCGTGGGGTCAGAGAGGGCCAGTGCTGAGCCCCGAACCACACAGCTAGGAGAAGGAGAACGGGCTGAAACGAGAACCCAGGCCTGTCGGGTTTCTCCCTGCCCCCTTCCTCTCTCCACTGTGTCCTCAAGTCTCCTGAGACACTCTCCTCCAGGCCCGGGCATGGGGAATCTCGTTCCCAGGCCCAGCACCCGCAATGAGATCTTGCCCTCAGCAGGTGCTCATAAATGTTTGCCAAGTGACGAATTCATTCGCTTGTTCATTTGCTCGCTCCTTCCTTCCTTCCTTCCTTCCTTCCTTCCTTCCTTCCTTCCTTCCTTCCTTCCGTGATTGTGTCAGGTGCCTTTTCTGCGCCAGGCGCAGTGGGTGGCCACGGGGCTTAGCCTTGAACGAGACCAAGCGCCAGCTTCACGAAGCTCACGTGCTCGGCGCGGGATAGGGGTGTGGACGGTTACTCGTGCACTGAAGTGTACACACACGCCAGCAAGAAAACTAAAGCAAAGCAGAGGTAACAAGCGAGGGCGAGATGTCTGTGGATGGTCGGGGGAGGGGGGGTCCTCTGAGGAAGGTACCTTACAGCGGAGGCTTCGAGGAAATACAGCACCTCGCCCCTGTGGGATCTGGGGGAAGAGCGCTGCAGGCAGAGGGAGCGGCACGTGGGGTCGGCTTGGGGCATTTGAGGGACTGTGAAGGGTGGAGCGAGTCGGCCAGGCAGGGCCACACAGGGCTGTCAGGCGCTGGGTTTTACTCCAGGGACAATGCAGACACTTTGGAGGACTCTGAGCAGGGCTTTGATGTGCTCCAGAAAAGGTTTTAAAGGATGAAGCCTGCCCCCTCTGCACTGTTCATGGCACTGGGACCATGGCGGCCCAGGCTGCATAGGCTGCCTTGCGGGAGACTCTGGGAGGAGAAAACCCCAGAGCGGTGGGGCCAGAAGGAACTGTCCCATCCCTTGAAGATCCTGGGCATTCTGGAGAGGACCTAGCCACACTGACAGAGGCTGGGGTCCACTCCTAGGGGCTCAGCTGTCTGCCTTGTCACAGGGGGACAAGATCACACATGGGGAAGGGCTCCTGAAGGCAGGTGACACTCAGCACCAGTATCAGCAGTGCAGCTGCCACCAGGACAGAGTGACCCTGGCAGCTGAGGCCCACCCAGGAGGACGAGAGGGTCTGGGGGCTGATGGATCCCCTGGCCACCTCCATCGCCAGTCCCACTGCAGTCGGGACTCCGGCTCTGGAGACCTGGGTTCGGCCCCCTGTGCTGTCACCATCTGTGCGCTGTGGCTGGCCAGGCGTGTCCTGCTCTGGGTGCCCATCTGGACGCCAAGCTGACCGCACATCCGGCTCAAGCAGGGCATCTTACAGGCAACCGCTCACAGACTCACCAGCTCCCAGCGATTTTGTTTTGTCTTGTTGTTTTCTGGCCCGGCCCCTCTCCCAGTTGCTCCGGCAGGGAGAGGGCAGGCAGAAAGGAGCTCACACTTCCTGCCTGCTCCGCAGGCATTGAGCTGGCCTTGACATTCGTCATCTCAGTCTGTCCTTAACCAACCCCCCCTTGCAGGTGCCAAAACCGAGGCTCCGAGAAAATGGTGGCTTGCCCAAGGTCACCTAAGTGTTAAGAAGAAAAGCCAGGATTTAAACCTGGGACTGGCGGATTCCAGACCAGCACTTTCTTCCAAATCCCAATTCCTGGTGGCACCAGACACCTGGAAGGGCGGGGGTGGGGCGGGTGGTTGACAAAGCAACATCTTCATCGCAGGTTCTGGGCCAGGGAAGGCCCTGGGCCACGGCTCCTCCACGGCAGTGAGGAACTGGGCCAGCCACCAGGCTGTGTGGGAACATGGCTCCCTCCTCCCGTGGAGCAGCCACGACCCAGGCTCAGGTGACAGAACACCTGCAGCCTGAGTCGCCCGCTGCCTGCCTGGCTTGCTGGTTGCAATATTCCCAGAGCAGCGGGCGGGCAGGCCAGGCACCTCAGTTCACTGGCTCAGCCTCGGGAAGTCCACAGAGTCAGGAATGCCACTGCCAGGCTTCCAGAAGCTTCTCCAATTTCTGCAGCCCCAGCAACTTCGGGAGTGGATGCAGGGCAGCCTGACCCTTGCCCAGACCCCCTCAAAAGTGCCGACTCCCACGAGGGCATGCTGCCACCAAGCGCGATGCCTTCTGTTGGGTGGTTGGGGGCCTTGGGGGCTCTGGGGAAACCCACTGTGGAGCCACTGCCTAAAATGTCACCATCAGCACCATCATTTTTTTTAAAGATTTTGTTTACTGTTTTTTAGAGAGAGGGGAGGGAAGGAGAAAGAGAGGGAGAGAAATATCAATGTATAGTTGCCTCTCACGTGCCCCCTACTGGGGACCTGGTCTGCAACGCAGGCATGTGCCCTGACTGGGAATCAGACCAGGGACTCTTTGGTTCGCAGGCCCGCGTTCAGTCCACTGAGTCACACCAGCCAGGGCCCACCGTCATTTTGGATTAAAATTTGCCTGGACCCAGCTACCTTTAAAAAAAAAAAAAAAACCCTGCAATCTCACAAGGGAGAAAACGCCAAGTCTTTTACACATCAGTGAAACAATAACCAGCCAGAGGGGAAGACAGCATCAACTCTTTCTTCCTCTTAGACTCGCTGGGCGTGAACTCTGATCATGACCCAGACCTCCACGACAGCGGCTTCTCTCCGCTCCTCTGTCCTCACATCTGCCTTCTGGCCCCCTCAAAGCCTCCCCTCCCTCCCCTTCCCCGGCACCCCTTGGAGCCAAGCCCCCATCCTCCCTCGACCGGACTGTTGCAGTAGCCTCCCGGTGGGTGTCCTTCGACCCTCCACAGAGGCCACGGCGGCTTCTCTCTCCAACACGCCTCTGACCTTCTCCCTCCCCGACTCAAAACCTCACCACAGCCCTTCCTTCAGCAACCACAGCATGGGGTCCTGACCCTTTAGCTTGGCCTTCGAGGCCTTTCATGGTCTCACCTGGACAAACCCCACCCCAGGTGTTGGAGAGCATGGGCTCTAAGGTCGCTCTGTGACCTTGGCCGAGTTCCTTAACGTATCTGTACTTCAATTCCTCACTCACAAAAGTGAAATGGGCCTCTGCCGAGAAGGGAGCAGGACTTCAGTCGTGTGATTCCAAGGAGATCATAGCTGCAGCCCCGGGCTGGGCATACAGCCAATGTTCAATAAAGGTAGCTATCCTTATTTATCAATGGCCCGATGGAGCAAATGTAAAAAAAGAAAAGAAGGACACTTCACCATGCTGTCCTATCTCCTGTCTCCGAGCCTGTGCAGATGCTGTGTCCTCTGCCTTGGCAGCCTAGGGAACTCCCATTGATCCCGCAACACCCGTCTCGGCGGTGCTTTGACCAGTGTCATCTCTCTTTCCTCCAGACGTTGCTCCACGTTGGCCGAACAGCTGATCCGGAATTTTTCCGTTTACTTGTTGAATCTCTGCCATGTGACTGTGGACCTCCGGGGCGGCAGTTGACAAGTGCCTGAACCGAACCAGCCAGGGTGGGCTGGGGTGACGGGGGAGGGGGCGAGGTGGAGGAGAGGGGCTCTGTGGTAGGCCGCTGCAGAATAAAACGCCCATTCATTCACTCACTCATTCATTCACTCACTCATTCATTCACTCACTCATTCATTCACTCACTCATTCATTCACTCACTCATCCATTTAACGACTATATATTGACTTCCTTCTCTACCGAAAGCCACTTGCTAACTTTCCACAGCTTTTAAAATCACATTCAAAACTCCCCTCCATGTTCCACAAAGTCTTGGAGACTGGATCCCAGGCGACCTCGCCCACCTCCTCTCCGGTCCCCCTCCGTGCCCCTCTGCGCTCTGAAACTCCGGCCTCCTTTCGGTTCCTCGTGCAATACCACGTGGTAGGACGTCCTTCGCCCGACTCCCCAGGCCGGCCCCGCCCCCAGACGCCCTCCCTGGCCCTCCGTTGTAAACGGCGTCCCCGCCTGCCCTGCCCCAGCTCCCCGTCGGCCGTGTGTAGGTATCGTCTCCCCGCTCGCCCGCAGCCCACGCCCCGGACACACTTGCAGGATCAGGCCATTAACGCCCGCCTCCTCGCCAGGCTGCGAACCCCCCACTTCCCAGCTCGCCCGTCCTGACTGGCGCCTGCCAGAGAGGCCTCGCCTGCAGAACGCTGCCTGGGGCCAGAGCCGGAGGCTCGTGTCGTAACAACAATAATAAAAATAATCTCAATTCCAATAATAACAACAGCTACCACTTCCCTCGTGCCAGGTGCTGTACTTTTCCTGCGCTGTTTTCTTTACTCCTCACAACGACTCCAAGGAGGAGGTGCAGTTACATCCCCATTGTACGGAGGGAAACGCTGAGGCTGGGGGAGGCTGACTCACTGCCCCCAGGACACAGAGCCTAGACTCTCAGCCACCCGTTGGGTGCACCGCCGGATGACAGAGGGTGGGAGTAACCACATGGGACACCACACCGAGGGCAGGGCAGTGACAAGACTGAACTGGGGGGGAGGAGCCGCATTTTCAGCTGTGTGACCTTAGGCAGGTCACATGACCTCTCTGGCCCTACTGTCCTCCTCTGTAAAATAGAGATAAACACAGTCCCCTTCATCAGATTGACTTTGCAGGAGGGAGACCTCCAGGGCCTCTGCCACAGAGGAGAGGAAGGTAGATACCATGAGGGCAGGCTTTGGGGGACCCCCAAACACTGGACCCAGGACCTCTGTGACAGGTGAACCCCCCCACCCAAAGCCAGTCCTGCCCAAGGCTATGGAGATGATCCTAGGAGGGCGGGGCGAGTGGTGTTACCCTTCCAGGAGAGCACCCAGTGGCATGCCCCTCTCCAGAGAGGGAAGACAGCATCATGGGTGGTTACACCCAGGGGTCCTGGGTTGTGCAACCGGGTGGGGGCACCACCACACCCCAAGTTGAGCCCTGAGCCGCAGGGACCCCGAGTGCCCCCAGCTCTCCTGGCAGCTGCTCCCCTTGCCCCATGGGCCCTGGCAGTGGAAATGGGGCATCTGCTGGAGCCTCCCCTGCAGCCTCCTCTGGGCCATGCCAGCCTCCCTGTGCCTAGACAAGCCCCCACCCCCTGGCCTCTGGGGAGGGTGGGCGAGCGAGGGAACTGACAAAGAGAACCAGTGGGACTGCGCCTGGGGCTCATGCCACCCCCCTTCCCGACCTGCCCAGAGCGCCCACACCCCCTCCTGCCACTTGGCCGCTCTGCTGGGGCGCCCAGCACCGTTGCTATGGCGGCAGCTCTGGGGAAGCTGCAGCTGGGTAATTATTGCGAACATCCATCCTGCCTCCTGCCCGCCCCAGAGAGCAGGGGAGCGAGCAGCCAGGCCAGGGGAGCCCCTCCTCACCCGCCGGGTGGCCGCACCCTGGCCTGGCACTGCGCCCACCAGGGGCATGAAGGAGAGGAAAGCCCGCCGCCGGCTGGAGCAGACAGGCAGCCTAGCTCCAGCGGGGCCAGCCCAGGGCTAACGAGGAGACCCCCACTTTCACTCTTGCCCCCCATCGCTAGCCCGCCCTTGGAGCGGACCAACTAGCCCGGAACTTATTTTTTTCTAGCTGCAAACACACATGCTGCACACACAACCAGCCAGAGAGCCTCCTTTGTTCCAGTGGACGCTTTCCTCAGCCTTTTGGGGGGCAGTAGGAGCCAAGAGCTTGTGTCTGGGCCCTGGCCTCTCACACAGTCCCCCTAGATAAGAAGCTACCCCTAGGGCCCCACTGTGGGCCCCACCACCTCCTCAGTCCCAGAAACTCACCCTGGCCCTGGCGTCTAAATATAGCTCAGCCTGGCTGAGTTTGAGGTCACACACACTCCCAACTGCCTGGGGTGGCTACGCAGAGGGCAGCGAGCGACGTCCCTTTGTTCAGGCATCCAGCAGGCGTTTCGGGAGCCTCTGCTGGTTCTGGGCGCTGTGCAGAGTCCCAGCAGAGAAGCACGTGTGCCTCTGCCTTCCAGGGTCTCATGGACCCCTCTGAGACGCAAGAAGCTCACTCTGCGGAGGGGACACAAGAAAGGGTCGCCCCGAGCAGACTGGGAAGAGGGGTCTGAGTGAGGCCCCATGGAGGTGAGATGTCAGGACTGAGAGGAGGGGACTGCCTGGGCACAGGGGGAGGGACAGCCTCGTATGGGTAGGAGTGTGAGCTGCACCTTGGGCGTGACCCAGGGTTTGGGAGCGGCGGGAGGTCACTCCAGCAGGCGGCAGAGCAAGGGGTACCCGTTTCCCTCCTTTGGCACCTGCCGCCCTTGGGGCTCTGCACAACCTGAAGCTCAGCACAGGGCGCCTGCAGAGCACTCAGCAGGAGAGGTCTGCCAGGTCCTTGATTCCCAAAGATCCCCAGCTGGGGTAGAAATGGACGGGGAGCGGAGGCTGACTATGAGGCAAGGGCCCTGGGGCAGCAGATTAGAGGGGAAGAGAAAGGAGAACAGACAGGACTGGGGGCTGAGAGGGAGGGAGGGCCGGATCTGCCTTCCCAGCCTTCCCCAGGGGCTCAGATGGCCTGGGCCCCTCCCCAGCCCTCAGTCACCTTGGAGCTGACCAGGGCCCCTGCGTGGAGATAGACATCTAAAACAAGAGGGGAAGTGTTCGTGGAAAGACAGCCAGCCCCAAGGTGCTGCCAGATGTCAGGTCCCCAGGAAAGGCTATCTGTCCCTCTGCCGCTGATGGAGGAAGAACAGACTGGGCTCCAGTACGGCCTTCTGGGTAGGGGCCGTGCAGCCCCGATGGCCTCTGGACCTCACACGTATGGATGCAGCAATGAATCTTCCCAATGGGCCCAGGTTTTCCATCTGCAAAGCTCTTTCCCATCTAGGATCTTCCACTGGCTTCAAACAACCGTGGCACTGGACTGGGCAGGAAGAACACTGGGGCTCAGAGAGGTAAGCTGATTTGCCCAGGAGGGAGAGGCGGAAAGGGGTCACGGTGTCAAGCACCCACTAAGCGCCTGGAATTTGTGCACAGCCAGAACACGTCAGGAGCAGAACGTGAACTCACAGCCGACCCCTGGTCCAGGGGTGCCCTGCCCCCCAGACAAAGGCGGCCAGGGGCCTGAGGCTGGGCCGGGCTCCGCCCCCTTTTGCAGCACGTTTTCTGCGACTAGAAGCCAGAGGGCAGAGAGCCAAAGACAGACAGGAATTCCCTTCGGAGTTATCCAGTCCATACCCATTGGACAGGTGGGGAGACTGAGGCTCCGGCCAGGCCCAGACCCGCAGAGCCTTCTGTTCCCCAGATCCTGGGGTAGCCAGGGCGGGGTGGGTAAGTCCCACTGCTCCCCGGAGCTCCGTTGGGTCCAGCTGTCCAGCAACATGTGGGGCTTTCGTTTGGGATGTGGGAGAAAGAATCCCGAGTATAAATTCAGGAGACAGGGCTCTGGGCCAGCCCCGCAGCCAACATTAGCCATGGAGACTCGCAGGTCATGGGGTGAAGCGACTTGAATCAGGAGGGGTGAGGAGGGCCCATCACGGCCAGCGTCAGCCATCTGCAGGAGTTGCAACAGTACAGGTGACGGTGATGGTGTGCGCGGGGCACCGTCAGGAGGAAACGAGAGCGAGGCCCTCGGAAGAGTGCCTGGCACGTGACGAGGCAGCAGGAGCCCCTCACCATGACTGTTATGATTGGTGCCCCTCTTCACCAGGCCTCCATCCTGGGTTTTTCTCACTCCGTCCTCATCCTGACTCTGAGGGAGGCTCTGGAATTATCTCCGCTTGAGAGACTAAGAAGTGGAGGCTCAGATACACCCGTTCATCCATCACCCATCTTCCTTCCTTCTCGCCCCTCTCCCTCCCTCCCTTCGCTCCACTCCTCCTATTAGCAGCCCCAGCGCTCCAGGGTGGTCGGCAGCCCCGATCCTGCCCCGGTGGGAAGCTCCCCGTCTAGCCAGTTTCCTCATCTGTGAAACGGACACCACGGGGGTTCCTCTCCTGGGATTGTTGGAAGGGTGAGTTCTCTTGTGTGCAAGCCCCAGAGTGACTGCAGCTGAATTAGCAATGGAGACGTCATTGACGGTAGATAATACCGAGGGCAGTGAGTAGTTTCGCACTAAGCCCTGCCTGGCATTCAGAGCCCATGGGGCAGGCCTGGTCCCCACAGCCTCCATCTCTGCACATCACACCAGGACCCACAGCAGGCTGCCCCACCACCTCCACGCCAGATTCACGCCAACCCCAGGCCACTCTACCCACTTCGAAGGCCCTGCCCTCCCTCCCCAAATCCTACCCATCTCTCCAGACCCCATCTTCGGGAACGTATGCTTCTCCAGCTTTCATTTATCTCAGACTCTCCAAGGAGTCAACATGACGTTCTAGCACACATCTTAGCTCCTTGTGGTTACAGGGCCTGCTTCGGGGGCGGTGTAGGCCTGAGTTCGAATCCTGACCTCCCCTCCCACTGGGCCTCCACTCGCTTACCTGCAGGGTGTGGGCACTTCCAGCACCCACTGCAGGGTGTGTGCCTCTGGCTTGGTGTGGCGCTCAGTGCACAGGAGGCACGTTGTAAGGAATAGGCCACAATTACTGTTTTATTTCTTTTGGTGCCCCTGTGCTCCCCAGCTCCCGAGCCCACTCTGCTTTGCCCCGCATTGCCTGTGTGCTAGGAAACCTTAGGTAAAAGGGCTCCCAAAGGGGACAGGGCTTTCGCCAACCCGTCCACCTCATGGAGGAATTTCAGGAGGGGAGGCCTTTAGATGGGGGGGAAATTTGGGGACTGGGGGATTGCCCCCTTCTCCCTGAAATCACCCAGGCAGGAGGCCACTCAACAGCAGGGCAAGCTAAGTTCTCTGTGGCCCAGGTCCCAAAGCCGACCTGTGGAGTGAGGATTCTGCTGGGGAAAGATGACCTAATGCCAAAAAAAGGTGACAGGAGACAGCTTAGCATTGGCGACACACACAGACCCAGGCAGCCCGTGTCCTGTGGGGGAGTGTGCTTGGCTCGGGCTTTCTGGAGTGAAATTTGTTAGCACCTGTCCCCAGCTCAGTGCCCGTCCCCTTCAGCAGCGCCAGGGCGTCAGCTGGTGCTGTCCCGGAGAGATCGCTCTGGGGACGGCCCCAGGCCGTGTGTGGAAGTGAAGCAATGGGATGGTTCAAATGCTCATCCGTAGGGGGATGGGCCACAAAACGACGGGCAGCGCGCATTAGGAAAAAGTGGCAGTGTATGTACCAACCCACACAATGTCCGTGGCACGGTCAGTGAAAAAGATGGCGCCTCGCAGAACAAAACATGCAGAGTGGTGCCATTTATATGAGAAACACACCTGCACACCACACACACACTTCATACATAGCTACGGACACAGGTGGTATGGGTTTAGATAGAGGCGTAGGTATGAAGAGAGGCAGAGAGACAGATGTGTAAATGCAAACATGGATGAATACATATAAACACACACATATGACAGCAGAACATTAAAAAAGACACCCACCAGTCTGCAATAATGTTTGAGGGGAAGGGGACCCAAGAAGTGCAGGGGAACTTTGGAAGGGCTTTTTTTCTGCTATATTTTATTCATATGAGATATGACAAGAACATTTTCCCAACATACGTATGTGATGCTAAAAATTTAAAAAGCAGAGCCTGGCCGTGTGGCTGGGGGCTCGAGGCAGCGCTGGACGGAGCACTCCCAGAAGCCAGGGCGGGCGGGGTTCGGGGCGCAGGTAGTCCCAGGTGCACCTGGAGCCTTTTCCTAAACCAGCTGGGGCTCCTTCTGCTGAAGGCCAGAGGCAGAGGGCACAGGCTTTGGCCGCAGCCACAGCAGACACAGGTCCCCTAGTCTGGAAGTTTGTGAAACCCAGACCATTTACTCTGCGAGACGGGCCCCCTCTGCCCTGAGAGGCAGGACAGACCCTCGGAGCCTGGCACAGGGCAGCCGCAGACACGCAGGCAGGGAAGTGGGTGAGGAGCCCCGGGAGCCCCCAGGCCCATGTGTGGATGACATGTGGAGCCCACAGGTGTCTTCCC
This sequence comes from Tonatia bakeri, assembly GCA_004024845.1. Lineage (NCBI taxonomy): Eukaryota > Metazoa > Chordata > Mammalia > Chiroptera > Phyllostomidae > Tonatia > Tonatia bakeri. The sequence continues at coordinate 125,207 of PVIA01002768.1, forward strand.
GGACTGCACTTGGACCTGAGCCTGACAAACACGGCACCAGGGGACCCGGCAGTCCACTTGTGCCCCTGCATGCCCCACCCAACGGTCAACAAGGTCGCGGCTGGGTGAGGGGAGCCAGCCAGTCATGGAGCGTTCCCTGAGTGCAGGGCCCAGAGCTGGGCCTGTCTCCTACTCTGTCACTCTGGCCTTTTCAGTTTGCTCAGGGAGGGGGTGGTGACGACAAAAACTGGGGAGGTTTTTCAGGCAGATAATGAAAACAAAGGGTTAAAATTATGCCAACAATGAAATGCAAAAGGATATGGAGTAAAAAGCAAACCTCCTTCCCACCTTTTCTCCCAGCACCCAGTTCCCTCCCGGGAGAATTTACACACGCACCCGCATGCCTGTCTCTTCACACCCCTCCTCTGACACTGGCGGAGGCACACCATGCTAAGTATTCTCTACCTTGTCTTTTTCACTAAAAATATGTATCTCGGCGCTTCTTCCATAGCAGAGCATGAGAGCTGGCTCATTCTGTTTCATGCTTGGATTTCCACGGCACTCAGAATTCTTTAATATTCATGGACCCAGAGCTGGGATTCTGGTCCCATGGTTTTCCTGCCTTTCCCGTGCACCTACTTCTGTTCTGCACAAGAGCCCTGGGAGGCAGGTGGTTCCCCGTGTTACAGACGAGAAAGCTGGGGTGTCTGACCACCCCCGTGTGCCCAGGGCTGTCCGGCTTCAGCGCTGAGAGGCCCGTATCCCGGGAAAACCCTCGTTCCCAGGCAGATCCGGGGGTCGGGCACCTTGTAGGAGACTGAAGCTCAGAGGGACAGGGACATCCTCCACGACCTTGTGGTGGGTCAGTCGGCGCAGGCCTGAGACCGCAGATAAGTGCGTCTGATGAGGCCGACACCCTCGGAGGACAATGACAGCAGCTACTGCTTAGCAAGCGTTTCCTCTGTGCTGGCTGGCACCTTAGCTCATCCTCATAGCAGCCCAGGACATGGGCTGCAGAGCATCCTGGGTAGAACCTGTGACTGGCAAGCCCGGGTTTGGTCTCAGCCACGGGGCTGGCTGCGTGGGTGACTGTGCGGTCAGTGCCCTCTCTGGGCCCAGGACAGGCTCCCAGAAAGTGTGTGTTAAGTGAAGAAAAGAAAGGAATGATTAAATGAAATGCTAACATTAGTTGGCCTCGTTCTGTAGGTGGAAACACTGAGACACAGAGAAGCGAGGTCACCAGTCAGTCTCACAGTCCGTAAGCAGCAGGATAGGATTTGAACCCAGACAGAGGCTCTGGAGACCATGACACCTCTCTTCTAGAATGTTCTTGTCCACATTCCCCATTGGTGCCTCCTCACTCTAACTCCTGACATCGGCCCCCCAGCTAGCCCCTCCTTCACTGCACTGCCCCAGGGGCCTCTGGTCTCAGCCTCCCTTCCCAGAAGCCTCTCCTTCCTTGCTTCCCACTCCTGGCTCAGGGGCCCTGCTGCACGCCCACCGTGTTCCCTGGGACCGAATGCTCCTCCGGGGCCTAATGTCCGGCTTCAGCCTTCCCTCATGGACTTAGATTCATTGGTTCATTCATTTGTCCAGCTCTTCTCTCCCTTGCCCATCACATATTCGGTGAGCACGAAATGAGCCAGCTCAGCCCGGTGCTGAAAATGCAAAGATGAATCCAGCCTGGACCTTGTCCTCGGGGGACAAAGAAAACCAGACAAAGAAACGGCACTCACAACCCTGCCAGACTGTGGCTCTGGTGGAGGTGGCCCAGGCACAGCTGTAGAGGGGGCCAGAGTGGAAGCCCCCAGCCTGGGGGTGCTGGGAAAGCTCCCCGGAGAAGGTTATGCCGAAGTCTGGGAAGAGAGACTTGGGGTGGGGGCTGGAGGTGGGAGACAGTGTGAGGCTTTCAGGAAGTGCAAGTTGTTCCTGTAGCTGAGCCCCAGGCTGTCCTCGAGTGGGGACATGTGGTCCTGGGAAACCCGCCCCTTCTCCTGCTTACCCAGGCAGCTCTGCCCCCAGCGGGGCTTCCAAGAACCTCATGTCCAGGAATTGATCAAGAAGAAACACAGGGTCACATATGTACGGGGGATGTTTATCACGGCATCTTTGTTACGGCAAACAAGTGGAAGCAGCCTCGGTGCCCAGCCATGAGAACAGCCTCTGAGCCAGAACCCACCACGGGCTGGAGTGGTCCCCGAAGGGCTCAGAAGTCAGGCTGCTAGGGACAATTTAATGGTACTGGAAAATGCATCTGAGTTAATTTTAAGTAAACAAAGAAAGTGAGATGCATCCTATTTTATTATTCTAAGGATTCAGACACACGCACACACATGCACACACACACGATACTATTAGGGAGAAATGTATCAAATGCTGCTTTGCAGTGTTATCTCTGATGATGGGCTAACCTGGGGTTGTATTTCCTTTATAAAGAGAATTCCCTGTGTTCTCTGATTTTGCAACAGTGAACCAGTCTCACTTTTCTTCTCAGAGACCCATTCATTCCAGGAGACAAGCTCCATGGGGCTCTGCCTTCCCTCTCCAGCCCCCTCCGAACCACACCCCCAGGCCCACCAAGAACCCTCCACTGACCCACAGAGAACGGCCTCTCACGCCCACATCCCTGTGCCTCCAGCCTCCTCGCTGCTGCCCCTGCTGTTCCCTTGTCCCGATGCCCTTCCCTTTCCCTCTCCACCTGGCAAAGCACCCCCAGCCCCCAGGCCTGCCTCAGCGCCCCTCCAGCAAGGCCCTCAGCACACTGAGCGTCTAGGCCGCTCAAGGACGCGATTACACACCAGTTTCCTGCTGGGCCCTGAGCTGCTGGAGGGAGAGCCTGCCGTATCCCCACCCTCCCCAGATGCGTCATACGAGGCCCAGAATTTATTTTTATTTATCCCCCACCAACATTGTGTTCTGAAAGGTCTGCACCTACAGAAAATAACACAACAAACACCCCTACACCCTTCACTTGGGCTGTCTGCTGTTTGCTGCTCTCCCTCACTCTGTCCCGCTGACCCAGTGCAGACGTCTCAGCTGGGGCTGGGGACTCGGATGGTGCTCAGTGCCCCCTGGGAGGAAGGGAGGGAGGGAGGGAGGGAGGGAGGGAGGGAGGGAGGAAGGAAGGAAGGAAGGAAGGAAGGAAGGAAGGAAGGAAGGAAGGAAGGAAGGAAGGAAGGAAGGAAGGAACAAGGACTCGGTAGTGCTTCTCTCTCCGCCCTCTGCCCTGGCTAATAACCTTGCACGACAAAGCGACGCCCTCTCTAAAACGCAGAGGCAGCGGGACAGCCCGCCGGCGGGAGGCCGGCACCTGCAGTCAGTGCGGCCCCTTCGAGGGTGCCCAAGACCCCGCCCTTCCTGCCTCCGCGTCCACTGCCCCCAGAAGACAGCCTTGCCCCACAGCGGCCTGCGCTGTCCACACGCTCTTGTACGTGGGCCTTGGAGCCTCCGCCCTCCTTGCTCACTTGGCAAGGACGTGCGCCCTCCCCCCACACCCCTCGAAAACATCGTTTTCTCAGAGCAGCAGAAGCCTTGACTGACCATTCCTCGACCAGCCTCCCAGTGGGTGACCACTCACCCTGCTTCACCCAGAGCTTAGCACTGAAAGTGCCCCTTCTCCGGAACCCTTCAGTCCGAGGCGAACCGTGGTGGTGGACGCCCTCGCTTCTGTTGACTCTTCCAGGGTGGGTGGGCTGTGTTTTTGCTGGGAGACCCCTGCCTAGGAGCCACTCTGGGTGAGTCCACCTCCCCATGCCCTACCCAGGCCACAGAACCAGCCAAAGGAAATGTTTGCTGATGCTGGCAGGCTCTCCAGAGGAATGCATGCATGCATGAATGAATGAGTGAGTGAACGAATGAACTATAACCACCGCCTTTGAATCCGCGCTCAAAGGCCGCTCTGTCCACAGGCCTTCCCCGCTCGCCCTGCCCCCAATGACAACTCCTCCCCTGAATTCGTCTCTCTAGCACCTGTCACCACCTGACGTTGTCCATGTGTCCCTCTCCATTTCCTTTGGGGTCTGTCTCTCCCACTGGTGCCAACGCTGCCGGGGCAGGGGCTCTGTCTGTATGCTTCCCACCTCGTCCCCCCTACCCAGGACAGTAGGTGCTCGGCAGGCATCAGTGCAGTAAATGGAGGACGAACCTGCATGTTCCCGTGGAGGGTGGAGCCTTGTGGCCTCCTCGTGCATTGGGTCCTTTGGGTAACTCGTTCACCAGACACCAGCACCCGCTGTGCCCGTGGTGGGGGCCGGCATGCAAAGCCGAGTCCCGTGCTGCCTGACGGCCTGACGGGGAGACGCAGAGGCTGGGGTGAGGACCCAGGCAGTCATCGTGCTGGCCCTGTGTGAGGCCAGGACCTGGCGCTTGGGGGCGGGGCCTCCAGGCAGGACCGCACACCCTGCAACAGCCCGGAAAGGCCAGGACCACAACGACCACGGTGGAGAACACAGAGTGAGCACTTGCTCTGTCCCCAGCACGGCACGAGCCCTTTGCTCGTATCTTCTCCGGCAGTTCTCCGATCTCCCAGGTGCAGCTGCCATCCTGTTTCACAGACGAGGAGACTGAGGCTGGGGAGGCGGAGCAACTTCCTCAGGGGGCCACGTCGAGTAAACGGAGAGTCAGAATTAGACCCGGAACCCCTTCTCTGAGAAGGAGTGAGGGACCTGGCCCGGAGCAGGGACATGGGGGCAGACTTCTTGGTGGAAGTGCCCCCCTCCCCCTCTGCCCCAAAAAAGGGCATGAAAGCCACGGTGACTCATCTCCAGCCCTCCGTGTGGGCTGGCTGCCCCTCCACCTGGCAGGGGCCCCTTTCCTGGCCACCCCTCCTGGACTCCCTGCACCCACCCACCGACTCACCCTGCTGATAGCCTAGCTTATCCCTGTCAGCAGCGGCACCAAGCCACTCAGAGGGCTCCTGCTTACTCACTCCTCACACCACCTGTTCCAGACAGCTCCACGGGGGGCGGCTGCCCACGTCACCCATGGAGGGGAGGCCACCCCAACGGGCTCCGGAGCCCTGCATTCACTCTCCCCCAGCACGTGGGGCTCCAGCTCAGCCTGACTCCCCTGCCAGCCTGAACCGAGCAAGGCACAGACACCACACTGTAGCCCCACTGCGTCCTCACGCCCAGCGGCAGGCTCGGTGCACAGGAGGCACACGCGGACTCGTCCTTCAGACTTGAAATCTGGGAGCAGTGACCCTCCCCTTTGGATGCCACCTTCCCGGTCTGGGGAATGACAGCACAATCCCTCACTGGAACAGTACTCGAGCCCTTTCAAAGCCATGCCTTCCTTGGAGCCTGGAGAAGTGACAAGGACACCGGCTCTCAACCAGGCAAACCTGGAAATGAACCCCCAACCCCACTCTCGGCTGTTTGCAAAGGCAACTCACTGCACTGCCCCAGGCCTGTCTCCCGTGTCCTGTGGAGCTGGCAACGGCCATTGTGAGAACACAACATGGGCCGGTGCCGGGCACACATTGGCTGCTCAGGGGGTGGCTCCTTTCCGTTGTGCATGTCTGTCCCTGACACACACACCCTGTTTTTGAGCTCCAGAATCTATGTTGCGTTTGAAACACACAGAACGGTCCAGAAACGAGCTGACTCCAGCTGGAGCACTCGACGCTGGCACAAAGGTCAGCATTGCAGGGCCTCCCCTTCCACAGCATTTTCCTCTGGCAGGGTCCCTACCAGGTGCTGCAGGCGTCTGTCTGGCCTCCGGCCTTTCACCCCACAGCTTCCTCCGGGGGCGGGTCCTTCACTCACTCCCCCTACAAATGAAGACAGCAGGAGGCGAGGCGGCCTCCCCAAGGCCCACAGCCAGTGAGTGGTGGGAACAGGATTTGGTGTTTGTGCAGCGACATTGCTGTTAACGTGGAAGAGTGTTTACAATGTATTATTAAATGAAAATTTAATAGGCAGCAGAGTGTAATTTGGGAGAGCATCATTAAAATGTAACAGTGGTTGTCTCGAGGTGGTAGGATTATGGACCTCACAATTTTTTTCTTTTCTTATGCTTATTTGTATTTTCTAATTTGTTAATTTGCTAATTTGAGAGACAGAGAGAGAAAGAAAAGGGGCATCAATGTGTTGATCCACTTACTGATGCATTCATTGGTTGATTTTTGTATGTGTCTTGACTGGGGATCGAACCCACAACCTTGGGGTATCAGGATGCCGCTCTAACCAACTGAGCTACCCAGACAGGGTGTATTTTCTAATATTTATAGCAGCTTTATGGAGATATAATTTCCATATTCTACAACTCACTCGCTTAGTGCGCAGTCCAATGGTTTTTGCTTACTCACAGAATCGTGCTGCCATCCCCAGGACCTCAGACTGCTACCACCGGCCCTCACCACACAGTGTCAGCACGCATCAGTGCTTTTTATGGTGAATAAAATCCCACATTATGTTTATCGATTCATCAGTTCAAAAATGTTCATGCTATTTCCACTTTTTGTCGATTAAGAATAATCCTGTTATTAGTGTTTGTGTGATTTTTTTTTGTAGACGTGTTTTCAATTCTCTTGGACATATACACCCAGGAGCGGAATTGCTGGGCCATGGGGTAGTTTTAGGCTTAACATTTCAAGGAACTGCCACACTGTTTTCCCAGGTGGTCACACCATCTTCCATTCCCACCAGCAACGCAGGCGGTTCCGATTCCTCCACATCCTCCGACACCTGCCGTCACTCGCCTTCTCCGTTGCAGCCAGCCTAGTGGGCGTGAAGGGGTACCTCGCTGTGGTTTTGATTTGCGTCTCTCCGATGGCTACTGGCGTCGAGCATCTTCCATGTGCCTAGTGGCGGTTTGCGTGCCTTCCTTGGAGAAGTGTCTATTCAGATCCTTTGCTCATCTTGCAGACTGGGCTGTGGCTTTATCGTGAAGCTGTTGGAAACAGAGTTTGAGCCCAGGTCCTGCTCCACCATCCACCAGTAGCTCCTGCGAGTGCGGGTGTGCACCCTGCCTCCAGCGAGACCTGGAAGCCCCCCCGGAATCCCGCCCGCCCTCTGGGCGGGGGAGGGCCCCCAGAAACTGAGCGCCACGAGGTGCCCAGGTACTGCCCACAGATGGGCAGGCGGCAAACAGCTCTATCTCCAGGAACCAGTGAGCCGGAGGGGGATAATAAAACACCGGGAACAAAAAGTCCTCGCTCCAAAAGGAGGAAATGAGCAAGGCTCTGCTCCAGCAGGCGGAGATAAAGCCCCAAGAAGCCCAGAGGCCGCCATGACAACCGCTCCTTGCGGCCTCAGCAGAGGTACCCATCGGCTGGTCTTACGCCGCCAATTGTCCTGTCCCTTACGAGGCTGTGACAGGGAGGCCCGGAGAGACGAGCAGGGAACCCACGGGCGGGCATGTCTGGGGGAAAGGGGCCTGCAGGGGTCTGCAGGGGCCGAGGCCAGTCGGAGGAGAGCACACCCCGGTGGGTGTGGTCCTGTGGCTGTGCCACTGCCCTGGCCCCAGAAACCCAGGGCCTCATCCCCCAGGGCACGCAGATCTCGAGCTCTGGAGTCCAACTGCCTGGGTTCGAATCTCAGCCTCATCATCTCACCGTGTGACTGAGGGCAAGTATGTCCCTCTGAGTTGTTTTTTCTCTTTTCTTAAGATTTTATTTATTTACTTTGGAGAGGGAGGAAGGGAGGGGAAAAGAGAGGGAGAAAGACGTAGATGCAGGAGAGAAACATCAGTTGCCTCTCACACGCCCCCATCCAGGGACCTGGCCTGCAACCCAGGTGTGGGCCCCAACTGGGACCCAAACCGGTGACTTCGCTGTGTGGAACAGTGCCCAAGCCGGGCAGGACCCTCTCTGACTTTTGGTTCCCTTCTGAGCCTCTCCTGCAGAATGACTATAACCAGGATGAGGATGAAATGACACCATAACACATCCTCGTGGAGGGACCCAGGCTGCTGGTGGGGGAAGCTGTGGACAGCAGGACTCACCCAGGGGGCGTCCCCAGGCCCTGGACTCTGAGCTGCCAAACAGTCACCCTGGGAAACGGAGGCCACACACTCTCCTGAGAACACTCGAAAGCAACTACTTGCAGGAAGCTTCACCCTCAGGAGCCTAACTCTGCGACCCCCGAATGGGGGTGGGGAGCAGCTTTGCACGCCTCCATGGTGAAGGCAGGCTGTGCAATGCTTGCAAAGGCAGCCCCTCACTCGGGCAGCCTGGGTTCAAATCCCAGCACTGCCACTTGCCAGCTGTGAACCTTGGGCAAGGACTGCCTCTCCACCTCTCAGTTCACCCCGTGGAAAAGGGGCAGGACGACGGTGCTTATTTTATAGGGTAGCTGTGAAGATTAAATGCATTAATGCAGGTAAAATGAGGGTTGAAGTCTCGGCTTTAAAACAAAGGTTGGTACCTCCTCTGAATCCTTTAAACTTATTCAAACCCCACGTCCCCCCCAGAGACCTCCAGAGTCCCCCAGATGCCCCCAGCTGTGGGGCGAGGAGGAGGGGAAGTCTTCAGCTCTCCCGGCCTTTCCGAGTGGTTTTCACAGCCCTCTGAGCGCTCCAGGACCATAGCAGAGGCGCATCAAACAGGCCTGGCTGCTGGCGTAGATGGAGCTGCTGCCTCTCAGAACTTCAGAAACGCACAAGAAAGGCTCTGAGAAACCCTGCAGAGAAGAGCCCTGTCAGATGTTCAAGTTGGTGTTTCCCAAATTTATTTGACCACGAGCACCCTTTTCCACCCAATGTCAATTTAACATCCTCCTGGAAAAGCGCTGATAGTCAAGGTCATTTCCAGCTCATCGTTTCTGCCTCGCAGCAAAGACAGAAGCTCTTCTAAAAACCATCGTCTCTGCCTTTGAAAAACCCCTTCCGGTTTTTCAAGCACTTTCCCACGGGCCCAGAGGGAAACGCCAGCCGGTGTGATGTGCTCCCAGCCCTGCTCCAGGGGTCGGAGCAGGAAGGGCCCACGGTGAGGAGTGGCCAGCTCCCTCCCACCCACTGCAGCCGCCTGTGGCTCCCACAGACCAGACGGAACACCCTTCAGAACATTGTCAGGACAGAAGGCAGTGTCTCCCAGGAGGCTTCTAGAAAAAAGAGTTGCCTGAAAGAGGCCTCTGTGGGCTGAGCAGCCCAGCCTCGGGCGAAGGAGGCGTGTGCAGCACCCGACTGAGTCTCCTGGTAGCGGCAGCGGAGGCCCTGCAGCCACGGGCGCCTTTCGCAGGGCCAGTGCCGCTGCTCGCAAACAGTCCCTCCCATCTCCCTCTGAACGTTTCAGCCATTCCAACGTTTGGCAACAGAAGCACATATTCCAGACTGCCACTTGAACACGGGACAAGTGCCAAAGTTTGTCTGTAGGCCCCGTGGAGTTTGGAAAATAAGATTAATCAGCTAGTCAATGGAGGAGAATGACATTCACCGAGCCCCAACTACACAGCAGGCATCGTGGCAGAAGCCCTATCTCTATGAGGAGATCTCAATTCTGGTAACAGCCCCACTTTACAGATGGAGAAACTGAGGCTCACTGTGGTGCATTGGCACGCCCAGGGACGCAGCAGAGCTGGGGTTCAGACCCAAGCCCGGGTTTACCCCCCCAGCCCCAGCACTTCCCCGCTCCACTGAGCCTCCGAGGCAGCCTGGCTGAGTCTGCGCCGCCTCAGCAAGGCCAACGAACTCACCAAGAGCAGTCCGTGCGCGTGTGGTGCCCAGGCCCTCCCTCGTCACGAACCCGGGTTCTCAGGCCTGGGGCATGCAGAAGGGGGTCAGACGGAAGGCTGATGTGGCCCAGCCCCTGGTGGGTAGGCTCTTGTTGTAGATGGAAGTGGCATTTGGGTTTGTCTCTATGTGCCGAGAATCCGGCCGTTTCAGCCCCCTAAATCTGATCATCCTGGGGGGTTGGGGGGACAGGTAGATAAATCAGTTTTCTGATCCTGCTGAGCTGAACACCAGCCCACCAGCCTGAGGTGGCCTCGCCGACGCTTAGACCTCCCTGCAAACCCAGCCTGAGCCGGCACCTGGGCTGGGCCGCCCATTTCTGTGATTCCTGCCTGCTCCCTACTGCAGCGTCCTTCCCTGAGACCTGCTAGCCCGCGCCCGCCTCGCAGGGTCCTGGCACTCATCCTGGGGCGGAGGTTAAGGCCTGGGCCCATCACCTTTGGAAAACTGCCTTTGGAATCCCCTTGCCCTCTTCTGACCCTGAAGAGTTCCTGGCTCAGGGGCGTGGCTGTTAGCTGGGCAGGAGGTCAAGGCAGAGGTGGGGTTCCACCCATCCCTCTCCTGGGGAGGTCCCTCACCTGCTCTGTTTGCATAGCGGAAGGGAAGGAAAGCCCCACCTTGAGCTCTGGGTCCCCTGAGACGTCCACCTGGCTGCACCCTCCTTCCTGCCCATCACAGGAAGTGGCTTTGGGAGAGGCCCCTCCCACCGATCTAGCTCATCCTTAAGCCCTCTGAGAGGCAAGCTTCTCTGTCCCGGCTGGGCAAGACGGAGGCAGGAAAGACAGTGATTTGCCAGTGGCCCTGTACCTAGGCAGTACTGGGCATCACTCCTGGGTCTGACTGACTCTGAATTTTGGGGGGTCCTTTCTCCCCATACAGTGCAGTGGTCACAGGTGTGGGTTCTAGAATGAGCCTGCCAGACTGCAGTCCTGGCTCCTCCACCTCCTTGCTGGGTCAGCTGGGGCTGTTACTCAGCTTCTCTGTGCCTTAGTTTTCCCGTCTATATAGTGCTACCAGAGTCCCTGAGTATAAACCCTGAGTCAGCTGGGTGACCTTGGGCGAGTGACTTAACCTGTTTTTTCCTCCATTTACTCCAATTTGAAACGGAGAGCTCGAAACACATGCGGCCAGGCTCGGCAGAGGACTGGAAGAGGTGACAGCGTGCCCAGGGCTTTCTGGCCGGTGGTGCTGGGCCAGCCCCCAGGGCTGCTGATCGTTCCCCGGTGCTGAGGTCAAGGCCTGAGGTCAAGGCCTGCCACTCAGGCTCGCAGCAGAAGGATGCAGGAGAAACACGCCCCGGAGGGCCTCTCTGGGGAGGGAAAGTGGGTGGCAGGGGACCGAACTTGCCCCTGTGTGTTATGTCCTGCCCTCAGAATTGTGTCTGACATACATGTAGTGTTGCCATTACTGAAATTCATTGCGTCCCTTGTACAAAGATGCTCTCTTGCCCTGACACCCGGTCTCATGCTGGCCAGAGACCCCCATCTCGGGTGTCCCTGCTTCCAGCCTGGCACGCCTGTTTGCAGCCACGCCCAGGCCTTTGTCCTGGCCCGGCCTTTTAGCTCACTCCCTGTCTTTGTTTGTTTTTTTTAACAATTTTATTTATTTATTTTTAGAGAGAGGGGAAGTTGCCTCTCGCATGCGACCCAACTAGGGACCAGGTCACAACCCAGGCATGTGCCCTGACCTGGGCATCGAACCAGCGACCTGTCGCTTTGCAGGGCGAGGCCCACCGACTGAGCCACGCTGGCCGGGGCTGCCCACTCCCTGACTTGCAGCAAGGCCACAGCGCAACCCCCAGGTCCATGAGGTCTTTCCTTCCAAACACAGGCCTGTCACTCACCAGGGCACGTGGCTGATGGCCACCCCTCCCCCCTCTCACCTGTAAGTGAGATGACGGTGCCTCCCCCACGGAGGAACTGCAAGGGCTAAGACGCGGCACTCATTCGTGGAAGGTGCGAGATACAGTTTCCGGCCCAGAGTCTCCTTCCTCCTTCCTGTCCTTTGAAAGGACAGATGACGTTGAAGGGGAGCTGCCCACTTCTCAGAGCTCCTCTGCGGCCATCGAGCCCCTCCCACCCCGCCTGCCCTGGACCTCCAGCCTCCTCGGCCAATCCCTGCCCCCGGGCCTTTGTGCTTGCTCTTCCCTGCTCCTGGAAGGCCCTTCCCTGATCTCCTGAAGGCCAGCTCCTTCCCTGACTCAGTTTCTCACAAGTGGCACCCTCAGAGGGGCCTCCCGGAGCACCCTGTCTGAAATGGCTCCCACTCTCTTCTCTGGCCCTTGCCCATTTCTTTTCTTCATGGTTTGCACCATTACCCAAAACTGTATTTTTTTTAAATGGTAATTCTATTATTTGATGTGGCTGAGTTTTTTTTAATTCTTTTCTTTAAAGATTTTATTTATTTATTTTTAGAGAGGGAAGGGAGGGAGAAAAAGGGAGGGAGAAATACCAATGTGCGATTGCTGGGGGCCGTGCCTGCAACCCAGGCATGTGCCCTGACTGGGAATGGAACCTACAATGCTTTGGTTTGCAGCCCGAGCTCAATCCACTGAGCTATGCCAGCCAGGGCCCAAAACTGTATTTTTTTAAATAAACGTTTTTGTGGGAGCAACTTTAGATCCACAGAAAAGTCGCGAAGACAGCATAGAAGTTCCTGCAGACGCTTCACCCAGTTCTCCTCATGCCCATGACCTGGCCATGGCCCTTCTGTCACAAACAAGAAGTTAATGCTGGGCACCACCCTGACCTAACCTGCAGACGCTCTTCAGGTGAAGTTTCATTTCTCCTTTGTTCACTCACTTGTTTCCAGCTGCCTCCCCCCTGGAAGGAAAACCCTGGAAAGCGGGGTCACCTCTCTTACCGCCAGCTCCCTCACCCCTGGCAGTGGACGGTGATGGGCAAAAGACGGGAAATGTGGCGAAAACAGCCAGTGGTTACTGGGGACTCCCTCTGCCAGGCTCTGCTCGGAGTGCACTAAACATTGTAAACCATTTACTCCTCACGGCAACTCCTGCGGCAGCTACAGATGTGGGGAGACTGAGGCACAGCACGGTTTGGTAGCTCTGCCGAGTGGCTGGGGCTCTAGCACCTTCCTCGGGTACCAGAGCAAATGCCGGCCCCTCCACATGCTTCATCCCCGTCAGGACAGGAGGGTCAGCACACTGCCCCGGCCGGGACGCTGAGCTCCCAGGGCGGCCTGAAGCCACAGGATGGAACTGCGTGCAGGGCTGGGGTGGAACCTGAGCTTCCTGCCTCCAGCTGGCTGCCGCAGGCGCGGCTGCCCTGGCTCTGCCCGGAAGGGTGTGAGGCCTCTCCCAGGGCCACCAACCCCGCCCCACTCCAGGAAACAGAGGGCAGCAAGTTCAGTCACAGACAGGGCTCACTCCTGTGCCCCTGATCCCCGGGCCCTGCAGACAAAGACCTGGGCTGAAGGCTGAGACCCCCACCATCTCCCTCTGCCTGTGGCTTGGGCCTGGGCCTCCAGGATCCAGTCAGTGGAAGAGGCAGGTTTGGGGGATGGGCTCTCTATTCTCCGGAGCATGCAGTCTGCTCAGGGGACCTTGCTGGTCTCTGGGACAGAAGCAGGGGAGTAGAAATGGTTGTTCCTTTCTGGAAGGGGGGCAACGTGGAGGACTATGACTGTCTTCCCAACTCCCTGGGTCTGGCTGGAGAGATGTCCCAACACCTCCCAAAGGGAAAAGCTGTTCTGGAGTGGTCAGGACTGAGGCCAGCCGCCTCTGTCCAGCCCGGGCTCTGCCCAGCGCCAGCCTGGTGCAGGCCGGAGGCCCTAATAATGTTTGCTGGATGCCGTGAACACAGCGTCAGTGCCCAGAATCTCCTTGAGGTTTCAGCCAGGCGTGCCTGCCCCATCCCCCAATGTGGGGAGCAGAATAAGTATGGGGGGGTGACAGGGGACACCACGAGGTGGTAGCAGCATCCGTGAGGGAGGCAGGCTGCTCAACCCAGAGCTGGGGGGTAGGGGCGCCTTGTGTGCAGCTAATTAAACAGTGACTGTGATGAATCGGGAGAGGCTGCTGCTTGCTAATTAAAGATGCAGGCGTCTTGCCTGGCAAGTATGGGAGGCAGGAGCAGCACTGGAGCCATGTCGAGGGGCCAGGCCAGCGAGGACAGTGCTTGGCGAAAGCCCCCTGCCATGCAGGCTCTGGGCACGCCTTCCATCCTCAGGCCCCCTCCCCACTTCCCTATCTCTTCCACCCACCTTGCCAGAGCCTGAGGCCTCGGACTTCCCCCTCCCCTGCAACCTCAATTGCTTTCCTGATAAGGGCCCGGTGTTGGGGAGGAGGGGCCTGTTGGTGCCCAGTGCCTGGGCTGGAGGGCAGGCATCATTTAGAGACTTCGAGATACTTCCTCCCACCCCCACTCTCCAGACCCCAAGTTGGACAACGAATCTGACCAAGACGGAGGCCAGCCATGGGAAGTAGGCCCCAAGACAACTTTGAGGACCCAGGGTTCTGAGATGCTGGGGGCTTGAGGCATCCCCCAGTTTTCCTGCTGTGGCCACACTGGACGCTTGTCAGGGTCCTGCTCTGCCCCAGAGGCCCTGGTGTGTGAGACAGACAGGGGCAGAGAGACTGTGCTCCCTCTGGCCGCAGCACTCCAGTCTGGGAAAGGGAAGGTTAGAACAAATGCCCTCTGACCCCTGGAGGCCCCTGCTGGCAAACAAAAAGACCCCAGAGTTGCCTCTCTCTGGCCTGCATCAGCTTAAATGTCTCAGTGGCTAGAAGCACGGCCTCCAGGGACCAGACACTTGGGTACAAGTCCCAGCCCCACTATTTGCCAGCTGTGTGACCCCAGCAAGGTAACTAATTGCTCTGTGCCTCAGTTTCCCGATCTGCAAAGCTGGGGACAATAATTCTGCCTATTCAAAGGGTTACCGAGGGGATCCAGAGAGAGAACCCAGGTGGAACAAGCCAGGAAATGCTGGCCACTGTCATTTGATGGCGTGGGACTCTTGGGCAGGCATGCCTCTCCTCCACGTGACCTCCCTGGCTGCAAGCCCAGCCCTCTGACCCCTCTGACCTGACACAGGGAGAGCACGTCCCCTTTCACGTAGGGCTCTCACACCCTCCCTGATGCTGGCAACCTTCGGAAGGAAGCCGGAGAGCAAGGAAGAAACCAAAGCGGATGCTCAGAGAGGTTAAGTGACTGGCCCAAAGTAAAACAGCTAAGTCCGGGGCAGAGGCAGGCCTGGGACTGGAGTGGGAGGAGAGGGTGGGCTTGGTGGTTCCCATGGCGACCTTTGTTGACCTTCTACTGGACTGGAGTCCTGAACCACCCCGATGGGAGGAGCCGAGGAGAACAACCTCACTGTGCCTTCTGGGGAACCGGTCTGGGAGGAGAACTTGAGGCAAGTCCAGCAGGCAGGCGACCCTCTGAGCAAGGGGCTGAGACATGCCGCTTTGTCTTGGAATTCAAGTTGCAAAACAGAAATTCTGTTTCTGTTTGGAGGGTGAATCGGCCTTGGGGGAGCCTGGAGGGGCTGACAAAGCCCTTCACAGAGTGTGTTTCCAGGGTCTGTCACGTGAGGTGCCAGGGACCTGGGACTCAATGGTTTCCGAGGCTTCACTGTCCAGGAAGCCCAGCAAGAATCCATCCACATCTGAAATGGGTTGTGATGCACCTTTTCCAGGACACCAGACACCCACCAGGATGGGGGCTTTCTACGGCCGGACCCCGCAGTGGGGAAAGGGTGCAGAGCCTGTAAAAGGCCCAGAGACAGTCGAAACCTTTGAGGCTGACAAACTCAAGGCTGGGTTTGGCCCTGACGCTGGGATGCTGGCCTTAGGTAGCCAACTGAAAGTAGGCAGGGATGAGTGCAAGGTCGTTGGTGTTGGGGGCAATGTCTCCATCCTCCCTACTCCGCACTCAGCGCTCCGCGGGAGGGCCTGGACAGGTCTAGCCACAAGGAAGCCCATGCAAGCAAAACCAGCAGCCCAGCCTTTCAGCCTCCCCAGGGCTCCTGTGCTGCAAGCAGGGCCAACTGCTAGTCTCGGGTGGCCTCTGGTGGCCACTAAGGGTAGTGGTAGAAGCTGCTGTGGGTTTAAGGTGGGTAGTCAAAATTAGAGGACTTCAAAATGTACAATGCCACCAATCCCACTGCACAGCTGGGAAAACGGAGGCCCAAGATGGTACCAAAACTCAGTGGCCAAGCCCAGAATAGAGCCCGGAACAGAACCCAGACCTCCCTCTGTCCCAGTGGCTGCTCTTGGTGGTCAGTGGAGGGAAAACTGAGTGTCCAGGAGGCTCACTGCCCAGTGAGCATGAACAGCTGGACGGTCCCTGGAGGGAAGGCAGCTGAGCAGCTGTACGATGAGGACTGCAGCACTCCCCCCCTCTGGCCCCGAGTTTCTTGCCTCTAAAATTTGGGGCTACTGTGTTGTTGCAAGGGGCGAGAGGACAGGGGTCCTTCTCATACGCAGTCAGTAGTGAGGCTGTCGCCAGCCCACCCTTCAGGAAACCCAGAAACAAGCCTTCTAGAGCAGCACCATGTCTAGACATGGAAGACTGGATGCTTCCCCCCTGAGGGCAGGACAAGACAGGGATGTCTGCTCTTGGCCGCTTCCATTCAGCGTAGTCCCGGAAGTTCCAGCCGGGCACTCGGGCTGAAGAAGGAATCCATGCTGCAAAGGAAGAAGAAATACTGAAGAATCTAACGTGTGTGTGTGTGTGCACATGTGAACTAATAAATGAGTTCAGCAAGGTCGCAAGATACAAGATGAACATACAAACTCCATTGTATCTCTATACGCTTGCAATGAACACTTCAAAATACAGTTGATAAAATAATTCCACTTACACTAGCACCAAAAAGAGTACTTAGGGCCCTGACCAGTGTGGCTTAGTTGGTTGGGCATCATCTCGCAAAGCAAATGGTTGCCGGGTAGATTCCCAGGTCAGGGCACATGCCCGGGTTGTGGGTTCAGTCCAGTGTGTGCCCAGTTGGGGCGCATGTGAGAGGCAACCACACATCAATGTTTCTCTCCCTCTCTTTCTCCTTCCCTTCCCTTCTCTCTGAAAATAAACAAAATATTTTTTAAAAAACAGAAAGGTTTTAAAAATACAGTGTACTCATTTCAGTTTTTAAAAACCAAGTGTCGCAAGATTCCATTCTTGTATGAAATGCCCAGCTGATCCAAAGTTTAAATAGAATTATGTGTCTATGTGTATTTGCACAAAAACACCTGGAAGTCTGGGGCTTGGGGCACTATATTTTTCTGAACTTTCACATTATTTTTCTACGATGAATAGGGGTTACTTTCATAGCCAGAAGGAAGGATTAAGCTAGCTGCTGTGCTTCCGGGGTCCCCTTGGAGGTCAGACTTTGTGGGAGGAGAAAGGTGGACTTTGAGCAGCTGGAGCAGCTGGGAGATGGCGCAGGGGCAGGTTTGAAGAAGGTCAAGGTTCACTGTCTGCTCACCTGCTCAGCCCCCAGCTGAATGAAGACCTCAAGGCCCAACCCCCATCATGGCTTCCTGGAGACTCCGCCCCCTTTAGGTTGCTGGTGGCAACTGCTGCAGAGCCGTCCCACCTGCCCTGGTGCTCCAAAGACACTAGAAATGCACTTCTGGCCTGGTGAGCCAGTGGGGGTCACTGTGCTCCCATCTGTACTAGTCTCTGTCATGAGCAAGGAGGAAACACGCAGGTACAGAGCAGGTAGAGTGGGAGCAGGTTCTCATGCCGGCTGGCTTTGCTACAACGAGCAAAAAACCTCCATCATAATAGCTGAATGAGTGCTTTCTTTCTACGTGTCCAACACTCAAGCTATGCATGTTACGTGGTTCAATTTCTTGAGTCCTCCTGGTGACCTGAGTGATGGGTGGGATCATCATCTTCATATTACAGATGGGCCAACTGCGGTCCCCAAAGCAGAGGTGCCTGGAGCAGTCGCTAACTCTGAGACTGGACTTGGTTGAACCCGTCCTCTGGCCTCAGTGGATCCTCCCAGGGACACAATGGGGGTGCTGCCACATTTTGCAGATGAGAACACTGAGGTTGGGAGAGAGGAAAGTCACTTGTCCACGTCCCACAGCAGCCACATGTCAGGGCCAGGCAGCCTGGCCTGGGCGGCTCGGGGCCCCGGGCACATCCCCCACCTCGTGGGCTGGCTCCCAGTGATGTTAATGAAGCTATTGTATTATGACCTTGGGAGTACCCACGACAGAGTCCAGAGCGCTCTCATATGCAGTATCTCATTTGCTCCTCTCTCCAGACCTGCAAATCTTCAGTTTGATTGAATCTCCTCCATTGGAAAGTCTGGAGGCCCAGAGAGTTGAGTGACAGGCCTGGGGGCCTGGGGGCCTGCATTCTGCAGCTGCTGTCCGTGTCCTAAATGGATGGCCTGGTGGAGAAGCTCTTGGAGGCTCCCCACTGCAGGGGAGACAGGAGACAGCTCTCCTGGGGGCCCAACCCCCAGCTGAGCCCCCCAGTGACAGTTGATGCCTTCTCAGCAGGAGAAAGGGCGCCAAATGACCTAGTCAAGAGCAAAGTGCAAGACAGCTGCCAGAGCCTCGGGGGAACCGTTACCCCTCACTGCCTCCTCTCCCAGCCCAAGATCAACCCATGCCCCTCCATCAGCCAATCGGCTGTCCGTCAGCCAGCTCATCAGAGATCTCACACCATGGACAAAGGGTCAAGCACTGCCACCAAGCGGGGCTGCTTCTGCACAAGTGCCCACTACCTGCCAGGCACAGACTGTGCTGGGCAATCCCACATTGAGCCTCACAAAATGCTTTCAATGAGTCATATCAGCCCCATTTTACAGAAGAGGCAATGGAGCCTCAGAGAGGCCGAGTAACTTTTCCAAAGTCACACAGCCAGGAAGCCTCAGAGGTTCCTGGTGGCCAGTTTCAGCCAAGGAGGGGCAGAGGAAAGGACCATCCAAAACTCTTCAGGGAAGGAAGGGACCTCTGTGGAAGGGAGGCGGGGAGATGGGAGGAGCTGCATCATAAGCTCTCACTCTCTTGGGCCACGACTTACTCCTCAATCTGTCTGTTCCCTGTTCATTTACAAAATGCATGGGCTGCCCCATGTGCTGAGCACTGAGGCCTAGGTAAACCAAACTCATTTCTGCTCTCACACAGTTCATCACCTAGCAAGACAGAAAAGGAAACGGAGGCAGGCAGAGGCGACTACTTGCCTGGGTCTGCTAGTATTCACTGAGGGCGCACTGCAGGCCAGGCCCAGCACTGGGCACCGATGGTGCCAAGTAAACAAGAAACACGAGGCTCCCAACTCCTGAAGCATATGTTCCCAGTGTGTTCAGCCTGAGCCTCCAGACACCCTGCATGCATGAGCCTGCGCCCTTCATACAACAGGGAATTCCTCCGGAAGGGTTAGGGACACAGCAGACCTACCTAGGGGTCCCTTAGAGTCACGCTTGGGATCCAAAAGGGTGGGAAGCTGATTAGCATCTTCCCTAGGGTCTAAGTCAGGGCCCGAGGGAGGCCGAAGCTGTTCAAGAAGGGGTCTGGAGTCTGGACAATGGAAGGCCAGCAAGGACCAGTCACTCAGGGTGGAGCCACAGACTGGAGTGGCTGGGGAATCTCAGAGCCGGGAGGGGCCCCACGACTTAAAGGCAGCCCCCACCATGCCTCTGTCCCCATGATCCCCGCCGACAGAATCCTGGGGCAGAGGCAGCACCAGGGCATCTGATTCCGGCCGCTCCAGCGGAAGGTCCGTTTTACAGCCTCGGAAATGAAGAGGTGGAGCTGTGAAAGGACTCGCCCCAGTCACACCTCCGACCTGTGGCACAGGCAAAACGTGAGCCCTGGACGCTCCGCGCTTTCCACCCGCTCACGTCCCAGGATGCCGCCCAGGACCTGTGCCTCCAGACCCACCCCGGGGACGGTGACAACGCTGCAGCCGGGACTTGGCATGGCCCCAGGCATGTGCCAGACCTTACACCTCCCCAGGGAGGGTGGGTCTTATTTTTTTGTTTTTTTCAAATGCTCAACCTTTGCCATCACCCCAGATGTTAGACTGAAGGGTCCCTTTGAGTGTGAATGGTAGATAGGATACCCCACAACAGCTCCATTTCAGCAGCCAAGAAATGTGGGACTTATATTGTTAAGTAAAATTTTAAAAACTGCCAAATTCCCTTGGTAAAAAAAGAGGATCAAGATGGGGGGGGGGGAGAATTGCTAAATAAATTATTAACAGACTATGATATCTCCATTAAATAACTTTAAAGAAAATTTTAATGTTGTGAGAAAGGGCTCACAATATAATATAATGTGGGGAAGAAAAAGCCAGCTATAGAGTGTGATCACAATTAAAACACACACATATATACATGCGTATGATCCTTACAGAAAAACAGGCCTGGAGAGAAATACAACAAAATAGTAACCACAGTTATCTCTGGGCAGGGGGATGACAGACGATTTTAATTTTTTCCTCTCTACCTTTCTGTGGTTTCCACATTTTACAATGAGTATGAATTGCTCTTATAATTAGACGTAACACAAACAGCAGATTAGAGGACTGCCCTTACTGGAGCCCAACCCCCTAACACCCCCACCCCCACCCTCCAGGCGGAGCTGGGTGGCTGCTGGGCCCAGTGGCGGCCCAGACCCAGTCAGAGCTGCTGCGGGAGGCCCCAGCCAGGGTGCTGGAGGCTGAGGGCAGCAGGCACAGAGGACGCTGCCCGTGGAGGAACCAGTGGGAGCCCAGGCTGTCCGGAAGGGTCCACTGCAGCCTGCACATTTCCTCACCAAGGCTGAGGTCGGAATGCTCATTATCTGCTGTGTGGGAGAAGCCATCTTCTGGGTTCCTCGCATTTCTTTCGAAGCTGCTGTGTGTAGCAGGAGGCCCGGAGGAGAGCTAGGCTTTGTCCCCCTCGCCATGGGGCAGGTTCTCAGCTTCCCGATGTGGGTGGGACAGGAGCCCCCGGTCCACTCCACCGGGTCTCCCTGGGCCCTTCCACCCCCTGCATTTCGGGTTTCTTCTAACCTGAGAGGTAAAGGCCCAGAGGTGCTGCCAGCTGCCCCCCCCCATCTTAGAAAAGCTGCCTGGGTCCGTTCAAGATCAGGGTTTGGAAGAGGGCAAAGTCCAGCGTTTGCCCTCCCGAGTTACTACACCGGGGGTCCAGCCCTGCCTCTGGCCGGCACCTCCTCCTGCCCCGCCCTGCCCTCACCCTCCAGTTCGCATCACAGCGGGGGTTTACATAAAAGGGGCTCCTGATCTTTGGAGCCGGCCACCAAATTAGGCGAGTTCCAAGAACAGTGCCCTGACTTCCCTCCAGTGGTGATCCCGGCGGCCCCCTCCTGGTCCTGGAAGCTTTGGCTCGCCTCCTGCACTATTTTAGTCATCAAATCACCCGTCCGCTCACTCGGAGCTTGCAGTCAATTAAAACCCACAGGCCTTTTTCACAGAAATGGTGGTATCCCCTCCTCCTCCGGATCCCACCGAAGTAGCAGGCCTCAGGGAGAAAACGCAGAACGGGGAGATGTCCTGCTGTAGAGGGGGCCCTTTGCTCGGGAGCCAAGGCCATGCCTTCCTCCTGTCTCTGTCCGCTGTGGCCGGGGTCCTGCAGTGGGGGCTGACGGGGTGCTGTTCACAAGGACCAGGGGATGACCTGAGTGTCTGCGTGTCCCCCGCCCTGTGCCCCAGCGGTGCAGCCCACATGGCCCTGGGCAGACCGTGTGTTCTGTTACAGCCACTGCTCCCCGTTCCTGCTTCGGCTGAACCCTGGCCAGCGGCAGGAGGAGCCCTCGGCTGTGAAGACCCCTTCCCACGGACCCAGGCTGAGAAACTCAGGCCAGGCCCCAGCCTTCCCTGCCCAGGGGCCTCTGGCCAACCATCAGCCTAGAGCCAGCACCTGCTGGGTGGGATGGGGCAGGGGCTCTGCTCCGTGGGAGGAAAAGACAAGAAACGTGCCCAGGGTGGGCAGAGTTCTCGGTGATGATGCCGTGGGGGAGCAGCTGTGGGGGCGGGGCGACAGAAAGCAGGTGGTGATGAGAGCCGTGGGAAGAGGGATAAGGATGCACAGCCTTGCCTGAGGCTGGGAGGAGCTTGGTGGTCCAGGAACTAAAGGGAAGCCAGTGCACCTAGAACAGCTCTGTCCAATGGGAACAGAATTCACAATTTTCTAGTAGCCACAGTAAAATTAATTTGAATTTTATATATGTATTTTTAAAGGTTTTATTTATTTATTTTAGGGAGAGGGGAATGGACGGAGAAAGAGAGGGAGAGAAATATCAATGTGTGGTTGCCTCTCACGTGGCTCCCCCTCCCCCAGGGACCTGGCCTGCTACCCAGGCATGTGCCCTGACTGGGAATTGAACCAGCGACCCCTTGGTTCACAGCCAGCGCTCAATCCACTGAGCTACACTAGCCAGGGCTTATTTTAATAATTAATTTTAAAAATACATTGTATTTAACCCAACATATCTAAAACATTATCATTTCAACATACAATCAATATACAAATTACTGGGATATTTTACAATCTCTTTTTTTGATACTACGGCTCTGAGATCTGGTGTGTCTCTTACACGGACAAGCGCCTCTCAGTTCAGACTGGCCTCGTTTCAAGAGCTCAGCAGCCCCATATGGCCAGTGGCCACAGGCTGGGGCTGCACGGCGGAGGGGGCGTGAGATGAGCTCAGAGAGGTGGGCGGGGGTCACCTTGGGCTTCATTCCAAGAGCTTCAGGAAGCCGTGGGAGGGCTGCAAGCAGGGGCGGGATGTGACTGATTTCCGTCTTCAGAGGCTGACTCTGGCACCACTTGTAATGCTGCAGAGCAGGCGAGACCGGCTGCCCACGGAAACACCCAGGTGAGGGCCAGTGGTGGCTGGACCTCATATGGAGTGCGGCCATGGTGGAGCTGCAGGGGACACTGAAGTGGCTGTGGAGAGGCAGTGAGGGGGCTTCTAATCTCCCCTCGGCCAGAATGCCTCCCGGTGACCCTGTCCCAGAGCTGCCTTCCTTCTGGGCAGAGACCTGCACGGCTGCTGTCTAACAGAGCCGAAAGGAATTCACCCAGAAACATTTTGCTTAAGGGCCTGGAACCGAAACAGCTGCCACTTTGTGTATCTCACAGAATCATAGCATTTCTGAGAGAAAAGATGAGCCTCCTGCTGCTTGGCACCACACGGTCCTTAGGTGGTCTTGGGGCCAGCCTGCCTGAATCTGAGTCCCTGCTGCCCTCTTCGCAGCTGTGACCTTGCACAAGATACCGGACCTGTCTGGGCTTCAGTTTCCTCATCTGTTTACTCGAGGCATTAGTAATCTCTGTATCTGGCAGTGACTGGGAGGAATAAATGAGTTTATACCTAAAAAAGTGCCCCAAAGCAGAGTCTGGCACATTGGGGGTGCTCATTACATGGTATCAATCATTGTTACTATTAACAGACGAGATAATCAAAGCCTCAGGACAGGAAAGGGCCTGTCCAAGGACATGCAGCAACCCTGAGGCACAACAGGAAGCAGAATCTGAATTTTCTCATTTCTGGCTCTTCCTCTGAGCCACCTCTCAGGTCAACTGCCCGTTGTCCCTCCTTCGGACGTTATGCGCTGGCAGCCGGGGGTGGCATTGAGATGGTACAAGCCCCACGGAGATGGGTTCAAACCACTCCGAGCCACCGTGGGAAGGAGGTTTCATTGAGCGCAGACAGGGGGTGCACACTGGAAACCGGGCAGTCATCGGGGCACCGGCCCCCAAACCGCGACCCTGGGCCAGGCCTGCCTCTGCCTGAGCTGCTCGGCGACGCGGGCCCAGGCTGTCACCTCTCCGACCGCTGCACCCTTGCCTGCAGGGAAGTGGACAAATGTCACCTAAGCACCTTCTCTGAGGAGCCCTGGACTCCCGAGTGCTCACAGTGTGACCGGAATGTGTCTTCCAAGGACATGGGCTCTCTGGCCCACATTTTCTGGAACTTTCTTGACGGACCAGCTCCCCTCATAACAGCCATGTAGATTCTGGACCACACTCCTAGTTTTAAAAATATATTTTGTAACTATAATAAAGTTATAATAAAGCTAAAGTTATTATTATTATAAATAATAAAGTCTCACAATATTTCACAGATAAGTAGCATCTTTGAAGAAGCTTTGGGGAACCTGCAAAGGTCTGAAGTTTTGTTGTTCTGCCAAGAAAGGCCCCTAAAACAGGACAACAAACGGTGCTGAGGAAACCAGACGTGCACACATAAAAGAATAAAATCGGACCTCTCTTTTACAACAGAAAAATCGACTCAAAATGAGTTGAAGACTCAAAAGCAACACCTGAAACTATAAGACTCCTAGGAGAAGACACATGAGAAAAACTTCGTGACCTTGATTTTGGCAATGACCTCTCAGGTGTGACACAAAAGCACAGGCGACGGGAGCGAAAACAGGCGAGTGGGGCTGCGCCAGACCAAAAAGCTGCTGCCAGGCAAGCAGAATGATCAGCGAAACGAAAGGGTAACCTACAGACCGGGCGAAATATCCGCAGCCACATATCCGGTAGGGGATGAATACCCAAAACGTATAAGGAACCCCAACACCTCAACGGCAAATAAAACAAAACAAAAAACAGCCCTGGCTGGTATAGCTCAGTGGATTGAGCGCGGGCTGCGAACCAGGCATCGCAGGTTCGATTCCCAGTCAGGGCACATGCCTGGGTTGCAGGCCATGTCCCCCAGCAACCGCACATTGATGTCTCTCTCTCTCTCTCTCCCTCCCTTCCCTCTCTAAAAATAAATAAATTAAATTAAAAAAAATAACCTGATTAACAGATTGGCGAAGGCCTGAATTAGAACTACATGTGACCCAACAATCCCGCTTCCAGGTAGTATCCAAAAGAAATGAAGTCCAGACCTCAGAGAGACACTCGTGTGCTCTCGTCGCTGTAGCATTATTCATAGTGGCCAAGACGTGGAAACAACTTACATGTCCCTCTGCTGACGAGCGGATAGGATAAAGAAAATGTGGTATATACATGCAGTGGAACATTATTCAGCCATGAAAGAGAAAGAAATTCTGACACATGCTACGGCACGACGCACCTTGAGGACGGCATGCTGGGTGAGAAAAGCCAGTCACAGGAGGACAAATGCTGCGTGAGTCCACTCATAGGAGGCTCCTAAAGCAGTCAGACTCAGAAACATAAGTGAATGGTGGTGGCCGGGGGCTGGAGGGGGAGGAAACAGAGTCATTGTTTCTTGGGTAAAAATTTAGTTATGCAAGACCAGCAAGTTCTAGGGGGACACTATGCAGCGCTGTGCATTCAGTTAATAACACTGCACCACATATGTAAAGTGTTGTTAAGAGGGCAGATCTCATCTTATGCTTTTTACCACAATAAAAAACAAACAACAGCCCTGGCTGGTGTGGCTCAGTGGATAGAGTACCAGCCTGCAAACCAAAGAGTCGCTGGTTTGATTCCCAGTCGGGGCACATGCCTGGGTTGTGGGCCAGGTCCCCAGTAGGGGGCGCGTGAGAGGCAACCACACACTGATGTTTCTCTCCCTCTCTTTCTCTCTCCTTTCCTCTCCATCTAAAAACAAATAAATAAAATCTTTTAATTAAAAAAAAACACAATATTTTCTGGAAAGGGCATTTTAAAACACCAAAATTTAGGAAGGCCATCATCTCAGAATAAAGAATAGTCCTTCAAATTAAATGCCTTTAGTTCTGTGGGAAATATTAACCATAATTAATAACCATAGTGTGTGTTTCTCCATCTCTTGCTCCCTTTCTCTTCCCTCTCCCTAACTTCTCATCACCCCAGGCTTTGTCTTTGGAAGTCCAGGAGAGAAAGCCATGGACCCTTCTCTGACCACCTCCCCTCCTTCCCCATCTCCCCCCAAGTCCACAGCACTTAGTACACCCAGCTCCAGAGAAGTGCTTCTCTCACTGACTTGGCCTGGTTCTGCTGTCCTTCCGCTGGGCAGTGAGCTTCAGAAGCCTGGGCAGGCCCCACCCTCTGTTCCCCCAGTCTAACCAGAACCCACACTGGGTAGGAGCCTAGCAAATACTGTTGGGTGGAAAATGGGTTCTGGCTGAGACGTGCCTCTGGCCTGGGAGACCCAGAAGGACTTGAGAAGGGGAAGAATGGAAACCAGGACAAACAACAGGGCTGAAAATGAGTGTCCATAAGAAGCGTCCCCATACCCCAACCCCCAGCCACAAGACCCCTCTGCAGGGAGGGTCAGGTCCCTCTCTGCCTCAGCTCACAACCTGTGAGGAGGGTGGGGAGAGACACTGGGGAGGGAGCTGGGGAGAGCTCTGGAAAATTCTCTCCTGATAAGACTGAGGCTGGGGCAAACGCTAGGAAGAGGCTGGACTAGGCCTTCAGAACCAGGGACACACTGAGAGTTAGGATGTCCATGTTTCCTCTTAGGACAGTCCAGCTGTCCCCTCCCTCTCCCTTCGACACTGAGATGCCTCAGATGTCTCAGCCCCACCAGCAAACCACAAGGAAAGCAAAGGGAGGAAGTGGCCAGGGCTTCAGACTTAGCTGCTGGAGGTGGGCGTAACGGTCACCCGCTCCCCACATTTGGAGAACCCCAGCCACAGCAGGTCCTGTGGGCCAGGAGGCCCAGATGGGGCCCTCGAGGGACAGGGAGACCTGGCCGCTCCCCAAACATGCACTGACCTTCCCACTCAGGCTTCTACTCACTCACCCCTAACCCACTGCATCACACTCCACACGGTGGGTCCCTGTGTGCTCTCAGGACGCAGATGGAGGCGGTGCCTGGCCAAGGGCAGGCTCCCCCATGCCACACTCGTTCGTACCTCTAGTGCCATTTGGCTCCATTTGCAATTACATGTTTATCTGTGAGATTCGTCAAGTGCGCAGGGACACATCTGCTTTTGCTCACTGTGGCATCCCCAGCACGAAGAAGAGAGACTGGTTACAGTAGCCACTTAGAGATGTTTGTTGGTGGAATGAAGGAAGAAGCTGGGGGTGGGAGTGGGAGAGTAGGGCCCGCAAAGCGTTTGGAGATAAGAGAGGCTTGGCAAGCAAAGCCAGCTGAGACCCACTAGCTGCGTGACCTTGGTCCTCTTCCCTCAGCTGCCTCCTGGGCCTTTGCCAGCTCAGCAAAGGCTCTGACCACAGCCCCCTTCTGTGAGTGCAAAGCAGGGCTCATATTCTTTAGAAGAAACTGGCTCCGTAGCATTTTCTTTTTTTCTAAAATCCGGTTCTTTCATTTCAGGGACAGGACACTGTGAGGGAGTGATCCATCCACCCTCATCTCGGCATGTATAGTAAATAAGCCAAAAGGGGAATACAAATGGGTACAAAGTGTTTTTGGAAAGGGACTTAGATGTAACCTGCCTACAGGTGCAATGCTTGTGTCCACCAATCCAGCCTTGTTCTTCTAGAAATTTTTCCTACAGAAACCATGTTGTATTTGGAGTTATTTGTTTGGTACTCGGGGCGGGGAGCGGGGGAAGTACAATATATTGTTTTAATAGGGCAGAAAAGGCAAGTTAAAGAACATTCAGTATTTTTAGAACTAACCACTAGAGTGCGCCTTTGGGTCAAGGATCCGTCAGGTTAGCCCAGCACACTTGGGTTTAAAAGACAAAAAGCAATACCCAGCCCTTCTCAAAGGACATCATCTCCCCCTCCAAGCTTTTGTGATAGACAGTATCTGCATGTTTCACATCCTCACAAACAATGCCCCTTACCAAAATCAGGTAATCTGGACTCTTAAATTCTTGTATTGTTTTGCAGGGCTCATTTCCGTCCAGGCCTTCTTCTCTCAAAGCCCCTCAATCAAAATTCGGTTTGTCAGAATCTGAAACTTGCACGATGTCTTTTGTGGGCTTCCTGACAAACTGACGCTGTAAATCCTATTATTCCGATAAACCCTATAAACAGGTGAGGAAACTGAGGTCCTGCACAGCCAAGGCCATAAAATAGACCGTGGCAGAATCGGGGTCCCAGAGTAACCTGAACAAAGTAAATGAATTAGGTGCTGACCTCACCTTTAGGGTGCAGTCCCAGCCCTCTAACTTCTCCAGCTGCCTGCTCTGCTCTCTGCGTTTTTGCCTGTTTCCACATCTCTAAATGCGATCTTTCTTTCCCACCTCCTGTGAATCTGCCACTTACCCTTTTCCCTAAGGCCCCTGTCTCTGTGTTCCCCAGGTCTGGGGCCCTTCTGGTGGGCGACCCTGGCCCTTTCTCCCTGTCCTCCCCACTCCCCCAGTACTGTCTCCACCTCAAGAAGTCTAGGCCAGGGGTCCTCACCTCCATAGGAGGGGCTTGGATGACATCATCAGCCAACAGGTCCTTCCCGCCCCCACACCCTCTCCCAAAGGCCCACCCCTGGCACTGCCAGGACACTGAGGTCAGTGCAGAGCAGAGGCTGTTAACAGCAGGACCCAAGGCTTGCCCGGAGGGGAGGGTCGGTCTGACTCCCACACACCACAGAAAGTGAGGATGCCACCTCACAGGACCCGTCACTCCTAGGCTTTCCTCCTGCCCCTGCTGCTCTGCTCCCCACCCCCTAAAGCCTGTGGGCTTCCTGCAGCGCCTGCCCCTCTGGTCCGATGCAAAGCAGTGCAGTGTGGGGACACACACTACGTTCACTTTTCCACCTCGCGGTGGGTGCGTGGGGCTGCCCCAGGCCCTGGGAGGTCTCTCGCTTGGGCGCACTGCACTTTTGCCTTCTCATCCCCAGTGCAGCAGCATCCCATTCAGTGAGGCTTCCAAAGAGGAGAAAATAATTAAAAATGTAAAAGAAACGTTCTCCTGCCCTGCCTGGCATAGCTCAGTGGATTGAGCACAGGCTGTAAACCGAAGCATCGCAGGTTCGATTCCCAGTCAGGGCACATGCCTGGGTTGCAGGCCACGGCCCCCAGCAACTGCACATTGATGTTTCTCTCTCTCTCTCTTTCTCCCTCCCTTCCCTCTCTAAAAATAAATAAATAAAATCTTTTTTAAAAATCTTAAAAAGAAAAAAGAAACATTCTCCTGGTCCCCAGGATGTGCACAATGACAGTCTGCGAGGACCTGGGCTTTGAGCTGACAGCACAGCGTTCTAGAAAGGGCGAGGCCCAGGGAGGGAGGGTGAGGGTGAAGAGGCTGCAGCAGCATCTGGTCTCCTGCCTTCCTCTCCCCTCAGCCCTCAGGAGGCGACAGGAAGGCCTTTCCATAACACAACTCTGGCCCTGGCTGGTGTGGCTCAGTGGATTGAGCAAAGTCTTGTGAAGCAAAGGGTCACTGGATCAACTCCCGGTCAGGGCACAGGCCTGGGTTGCGGGCCAGGTCCCCAGTGCTGGGCACACAGGAGGCAACCACACATTGATGTTTCTCTCCCTCTCTTTCTCCCTTCCTTCCTCTCTCTAAAAATAAATAAATAAAATCTAAAAAAAAAAAGCCTGTCTGACAACACCCGGTGCCTGCTGTGGGGCGCACAACCCTCACACACACGAAGAAGCACATACAGTTCAGGGACAGTCAGGCGCTCAGGTGGAAGTCCCATCGGGGTGCTGCCAGGTGACAAAGGAGACAGTCGCCCCCAGGGCAGTGTCCAAAAGAATGCAAGAGGTGGGCCGGGCGAGGTGTAAGGCCAGTGACAGTAACAGCCACCCAGCAGCGACAGCTGTGGCTGACCAGCTGACACATATTGGCTCTATGTACTCCTCCGACAGTCCCAGAGTCAGCACTGCTCCATTTCAGAGACAGGGAAACTGAGGCTCAGAGAGGTCAGTGACTTGCCCACGGCCCCCCAGGCAGTAAGCGTAGGTTTGGAAGGAGGAAAAGCCACATTCTGGTTCCAAGGTGACAATGACAGGGGCTGCCAGGGACCCAGTGTGTGTGCACTGGCCAACTTTTTCCCTCTTTTTTCTAGCGTCACCAGCCACCCTTTCTATTTCTGATCCCTCTTCCCAGGGGTGAGGCACAAAGACCGGGATGGGTGGGCAGGCCTGACTCTGCCTGCAGACAATCCTGGGAGGAGACCTTGACCCAGATGCTCCTTAGCAACTAGACTTTCTAGCCCCCCAGAGGCGTCCTCCTCCCCTCTGCTCCCACCACCTGCAGTCGCCTGAAAATTGCTTCCAAGTGTTGATAACTACAGCTAGCCCAATCTAATCACCACTCAAGAGGGAGGAAACTGGGTGTCCCAGAGCACTTGGCATCCTATCTCCCCTGAGCCCTTAGGACTGGGGCAGGATGACAGTCATGGACTCCTTTCTCTGAGGTCCGGGCAGGCCAGTGACTTTCCCAAGGTCATGTAGACTCTTCCAGGCAAAGCTGGGGTTAGGGATTCCCCTGTCTGAGACTGTTTCTTCATCTGTAAAATGGGCAAAATAATAACTGCTTCTTTCTATTGTAGTAAGAACGCCATGGAAAACTCCTGCAGAATGGAAAATTCCACCTGGGCCTATAGCGAGAGATGACAGGCCTCACTGACACCTGCTGGGCAGCTGGACATTCATTCCACAGATTCCCTGCCCTCTCTGATGGCAAACACACCCATGCTCAGAAACACACATCTTCTTCCCAGGCTTGGAGTCAGGCCTGAAAATCCTCCCACCCTGGCCACAAGCACGGGCTTCTCTCTGAAATGATTTCTCCAACCTGGGGGAGACGGCACAGCCAGCGAGGGAGGTCTCTGGGGAGAGAGCTCCGGGGGGCTGGTGCGTGGATGGAGAAAGCAGAGTCCCCCCTCACTTCTGCCTCCCTCGATGCTGAGAGCTCAGCCCCCCGCCCCCCAGCCTCCTGGGTGCAGAGGCTAACTGGGCAGAGGGGTTCTTGGGGAGCAGGCTCCACTGCCTCCCGAAGGCAGTGCTGTGTGTATGAGGTACAGTGGAGCTGAAAGCTGCTGACAGCAGGCCTCTGAGGAGCGGCGGGGTGGGGAGGAGCGGGAGAAGGAAAAGAAAGAGGAGGAGGGGGAGGCCAGGTGGGTCCCGCTCCCTCCCGCACAGCCCACCCCAGAGGAGCTAAGAAAAGCTCCAGGGAGAAAAACCGCCAAGGATGCACAGTCGTCCTCCCCACTGAGCTGGAGGCCCTTCCTTCCCGAGCCTGCTGCCCCAGGGAGATTAGCACACGGCTCCGCTCCGGAAAAGCAGGCCCCACACACCAGCCCACGGGAGGCTTGCCAGCTGAGTCAGCCTCTACCTGTTAGGAAATGTTCATCAAATATGACATCTTCCCGGCACCCACCTCCCAGCCTCAACCCAACCACTGTCCCCACCCCTACACAGGCACATTGCCTCCAGCCCCTCCCTCTCCCCCTCCCCCAGCCACTTGTCACTCTTTTCCTGGGATGAAGAGGAATGAGCCCATGTGAAATAAGGCCAGCTCAGCCTCTGTAAATCGGTATTTACCTACCGGGCACCTGCCCTGGGGACAACAGCAGAGTCAGGAGAGCAACGACCACTCAGTTATAAGGAAATGCCAGCAAGGAGGCTTCCAGGAGGTTTTCGCTGCCATGGCCACACCAGTGGTGGCACTGCTTTCTCTTCCGTTTACGTGGGAGACAGCTAGAGGCTCTCAGGACACCTCGCTAGACACAGGTCACTGGCCCGATGGAAAATGGAGGTGCACAGAGGGGGAATGACTTGCCCCAGAAAACGCGTGAGGTCCCACTTGACACCTGCACCCCTGAAATGTAGATGGTATCCCACGTTTGCTCTTGTCCTTCTCCACCCCTCGTCCCCTTTGATGCCCTCTCTTACCTGAGAGATAAAATGCAGGTTGCTCTCCCGCTAAAGAACTGGATTCCTCAGCCAGTCCTGCATGCCTGGACCCTGCTCACCTCCACCCTCTTACACTGCCCCTTGCTCACCTTCTCCAGCCATTCTGGCCCCCTTGTTTCTCAGACACACCCAGCATGCCTTCGCACACCCACCCCATCTGCCTTCCATCCCTTACAGGTCAGGGTCCTATCTTCCTGCAGGACCAGCTTCCTCAGGGAGATCTTCCCTGACAGCCATGAGAAGCCCCTCCACACGTTCCCTATCCTTGCTTGAAAATAGTTCCTACCCTAACCCACAGCAAGTTAATTACGTACTTCTTTGCCTATCTGCTGTCTGTCTCCGCATGCAGAGCAATCCTGTGGGGTTGGTTTTGCTCACAAGGAGCCCCCAAAGCTTAGCACATGCCTGGTGACAAGCAGACCCTCGGGGAATATTTGTTACATGAAAACTGAATGACTTAGCCCTGGCTGTAGCCTGGCGTAGCTCAGTGGATTGAGCGCGGGCTGCGAACCAAAGCATTGCAGGTTCGATTCCCAGTCAGGGCACATGCCTGGGTTGCGGGCCAGGTCCCCAGTGGGGACCACATGAGAGGCAACCACACCTTGATGTTTCTCTCTCTCTCTTTCTCCCTCCCTTCCCATCTCTAAAAATAAATAAATAAAATATTTTTTAAAAAACCGGAATGACTTCTCATTTTTCACTGGTCATTGCTCATTGTGCGTGACCAGAACCCCTCAGGCAGGCACTCACATCCCTGTATCCTCTGACCATTCCACCAAGTCAACCGGTTCAATGATCAGACGCATCCTCTTCAGGAGAGAGAGGCTCAGGGCATGGAGGGCGGGGGTGGAGCCAGGAGCTTGGGGCCGGTAGGGGGCTGCTCTGCCCCTCCTGCCCAGATAAGCGCCCTGGCAGTGGATGGTGTAGGAGAGCGTTCTGTGAGCCACTCCACAAACTGCCATTAACTCTGCTCTATGCTGCTCCAAGAGTGAAAGAGCCATCAACACTTGCCAGGTCATGAGAAGGGTTTCGATCTGCGTCTGGGTCGCCTTTCTGATCAATTTCTAATCAGCAGTTACCACGCCCCCACCAGGACTCCCACTGCATCAGAAGCTATGTATCCAAATGATAGGATCGAGGCTTCTCAATATTGTATGCACGTTAAAAATCACCTGGGGAGCATGTTAAAAACAGTTTCCCTGACTCCCCCTACCTGGCCCCCATGCCACTCCGTGCTGGCTTCACAGGTCTGGGCTGGGGTTAGGCACGGGGTCAGGCACGCGGCCAGGGAGGCTCTGAGGCACACCTGAGGTTTTCAGTGTATCCAGACCCTGGCCATGCCCTGGAACTACCTGAGGAGCTTCAGAAAACACCGATGCCAAACCCCTCCACTACCAGAATCCTACACTGGTGTTTTTCAAACATTCCCCATGTGATTCCACGGTGCAGCCAGGGTTAAGGACCATTGCCCAGATGCTTGCTTTCTGGATTATTCTAGCTGTCTCAAGTCAGAGGACCTGGGTCATCTTGTGGGAGGTGGATGTCCAGGGTCAAGGCCACTCAACTGCCATCACCAGCACTGTTCGTGAACCCTGCCTGAGCTCTTCTCATGGGCGCTCTGGACACATCCCCTGCCCTTAACGCCTTCACTCCCACTTGAGCTGGGAGTCAGCAAGGAGAAGGGCAAGACCAGACGATGGGCACAGATGTTCCTGTCGCTCTCCTGCTTGACGCCTGCCCGCAATTCCTTTTGGGACCAAGTCCTAAGGCTCGCCTGGCACAATCCGGCCCCTGACTGTCTTCCCGGCTTCCTCTCCTGCCATTTCCCCCAACGCTCACCCCAGACAGCCCTTATTGTCTTACTCTGTCTAGTTCTTCCACAAGCATCGTGCCTCTTCCCACCCCGCTGTGAGGCGACACTTCCCGCTGCAGCGGCACCACCGCCCCATCTTGCCTGCTGGTGTCCCTCACACTGGTGCCTGCCTGTCCACAGTCAGCCAGACATGTCCCTCCTGGGCTCCCACACACCTCCTCCAGTGGGCATCCGTCACCATGCCCTGCAGGTGACATCCACCTCCCTGAGAGCAAGGCTGTGTGCTCCTAGCATCTAAACGCAGGCCAGTAGGAGGAATCCGGGGGAGCAGAGGGTAAGCAAGGGTCAGCTGCATTTTCAGGCGGCTTTGGCCAGGTGCAAAAAACGTTTGAGATAATAAGAGCCTCAGGCAGGGCAATCGGAGAGGGGACTGGCTGTTTGGTACCAACACAAGGACTAGAAGGTTGCCACAAGAATGGGAATCCAGGAACTGACAGTTTAGAATTACCAAGAGGTGCCTTATCACCTGGTTAAAATCCAGATTCTACTGTATACCAGCTGTGGGCCTTTGGGGAAGCCATTTAATGTCTCAGAGCCTCAGTTTCCTCATCCATAAAATGGAGATAATTATAGTTCTGACTCCGGGTTGCTAAAAGCAGTAAAGCACGCTAATGTATCTAAGCACTTAACACAGCGCCTAGCATGAGGAATCACTCAGT
Source organism: Tonatia bakeri (assembly GCA_004024845.1). Taxonomy (NCBI): domain Eukaryota; kingdom Metazoa; phylum Chordata; class Mammalia; order Chiroptera; family Phyllostomidae; genus Tonatia; species Tonatia bakeri. Next base: position 159,052 of record PVIA01002768.1, read on the forward strand.
GAGTGCTGGCAATAATTGCTATTATTACTCATGAAACACGCGTGCTGAAAAGGCCCTAAGAGATCATCTAAATTAACTCCTGAATTTTATGGCCAGGGAGCCAACACAGAAAATAGGAAGTTCTCACTGGCACTTCTGTCCAACCTTTGTAAACCCAGAGCAGGACCACATTGCTGGGGGTCTCTGTCAGGGTCATCGGTGGGAGCTGGTGGGGGGCTGCTGGGAATCAGCTGACAGGCTGGCAGGATTCCAGCCTGGGGTTCCCAAAGCCTTGGAGCTTGAGAGAGTCCCAACATTTCGGCTCTGTTTCAGGCAAAATCGCCAAGCATATTTTAGGATCAGCAAAAACCCACAATGCCTTTGGCTGAGCACTTTCCCTCTTCTTGTGGAAGCCCAGGGGTATTTTCTAGGAAATTGAGTCCATCTGTTTCTGATTCATTTGTACTTAACTCATCACCAGGCTGTTTTGTAAGAGCCCTTTGATGTGAAGGCCGCCTGATTCCATAAGCCTCTCTGAGCCTTTATTTAGTCAACAGTAGGTAGCGGGCCTCTCCAGGAGGCCAAAGGCAGCTTCTTGAGCGCCCCCACACGCCACACGCTGGCAGGTGAAAGAGAAGCGCGGCCCTAGGTCTTCCCCTCTTTGGGGCTGCGGGGGCCTGCGGTGAGGCCTCCTGGACCACTCCCGCCCTCTCCTCACTGGGCACGGCGACCCAGCATCCTCCTCGTCCGCCGCTCGCAGGCCGTCCGCAGGAATTTACGATTTCCTGTGCGTTGCTCTAGTTTCTGGATGTTGACTTCAAGTTCCTCAAGGACGAGAGGCCGAGCCTCCTAATTCACGGCGCCCCCACAACCTGGTACCGTGTCTTGTACATAGTTACAGGGACGAGTATTTCCAAACCAAAACCCATGAAAAAGATCTAACCAGTACACTAAGGGTCCTTCCTCAAAGGGACAAGGGGGCAGAGTATTCGACATCGAGGGTATTTGACACTGAGGCTGCCGCTCACCAGCTACGAGCAGCCGAGAGCACCACTGGCTGAACCGAACTACCAGGTGCAAAGGGGAGAATCCCCCTCCCTTCACCACCCGGGCAGAGCACTCCAGGAAGTCTCAAATGTGTCCTGTTCGTTCAGCAAGGTGAAAAAATTGAGGAAGCCCCTAATCCAAGAAAATAAATAAAACTCTTCACTAAATTCAAGGGTGACCAGGTCACAAGGCGCTCCCGGGGAAAGTCGGGGTGTTTTCAGGGATGTCCCTAACTTTGGGTCGATTTCCAGGCCGCACAGCCCACAGTCCCAGGGCACCTCTGGTAGACATGGGATCTTGGCAGGGTTCCCCCAGGCTGGCCATGCTCTGTATGTATTGAAGACCCGTCCAGCGGGCCTCTCTAAGGCAGGGGACACTGTAGGGAGCCTGGTGGTTCTCACACTGGAGCATGCATCAGAACACCCTCCAGGGCCGAGCTGAAAACACCGATCCCTGGGTTCTTGACTCAGTAGGTCTAGAGTGGGGCCCAAGAACCGTCGTTTCTAACAAGTTCCCAGGTAGTGCTGCCGTTATCGGTCTAGAGACCAACACTTCGAAAACCACTGGTTCAGCCATTCATTTAGTCCTGAGGTGAAAATTTCATTATGTTCCATTTTCCTGTTTCTCCAAATGCTTAAAACGAACAATGCAAAGATGGGTGAGACAGGTGATGGCGCATCGCTCCACAGTGGGCACTGGGCTCGGTGGCCCACACGGGCCACCTCACTCAATCCGCACCGTCCCCCGGTAAGGCAGACACTTTCTCCAGTCTACAGATGAGCCTCAAAGGTGCAGAGAAGTGAAGCAACCCTCCTCAAGGTCCCACGCAGCAGCTCTAGAGCTGGTACGCAGCGAGTGGCCAATATTCTCATCGAATGAGTGAGCACAGATGGCAAGAGACACATTCGAACCCAAGTCTGACGTTAAAACTCAAACTCATTCTACATTAGAAGGAAGCATTAAAAAAGGTAACGTAGCTCTGGCTGGTGTGGCTCAGTGGACTGGGTGCCAGGCTGCTGACCAATAGGTCACTGGTTCGATTCCCAGTCAGGGCACATGCCTGGGTTGCAGGCTAGGTTCCCATTTGGGGATGTGCAAGAGGCAACAGATAGGCATATCTCTCACACAGAGGTTTCTCCCCTTTTCTCCCTCACTTTGTCTTTCTCTAAAAATAAATAAAATATTTAGAAAACATATATTTGTCTCGGCGCACCTGTTATGTATGAAGGGCGGAGCCTTAGGTGGTCACCGCGTCGCTGGGTTGTGACGCTATATGAGGGGGAGGGCCCGAGAGGGAACAAGGGCGCTTGCTCGGTTCTCAGCCGGCTTCCAACCACTTTCCGCAAGCAAACTGGGCCTTTCAGGGCTGATTCCCAGGTGGGTGGGTTTGTGTAGGTCCTAGGACCCTGTGGGTCTCCCCAGTGAACTCTCCTGTGAGGCCGGGAGTTTTTCCTGCCACCAAAACCCCCATATATTTCTTCAGTTAGAAGTTTTGAGGCTCTTCCCCCCAGCACCAGAACCCTGGGTTGCTGGATCTTGTCTTGCTCCCCAGCTGTTCCTCCCAGTTTATCCGCAGGTGAATGTGGACCCGCCGCTCTGCCAGCTGCCACCTTGCCGAGAGTCCTCCCCACCCCGGCCCCCTGGCCCCACCCCTCCTGCCAGCCTGAATGAATGGTTCTCTAACTCCTTGTTTGTCAGACTTCTATACAGTTCTATACAGTTCGATTTCCTGGCAGTTCTGGTTATTTTTTGTTCTTAAATTTGTTGTTGTCCTTCTTTCGGTTGTGCGAGGAGGCAAAGTGTATTTTACCTACCCTCCAGCTTGGCCAGAAGTCTTTTTTTTTTTTTTTTTTTAATAAAAGAGGTAATGCAAGCTCTGGAAGGGAAGAATTAAAGCTTCTTCCCCCCTCTCTCCCTTCCTTTCCTCCCTTCCCTTCCCTTTCCCTCTGTCTTTCTTGCTCTTGGATTTTATGAAAGTGGGATACAACCAAAGCTGCTCTGCATCCAGTGCTGACTGTCAAGATGGGGCAGACAATGCAGAGAAACGGTAAGGAGCTGGTTCCAGAGGGTCCTTGGCAGAGAAGTGGGACCACCTGCTGGAGGCACTGAAGACTCTCGGGTGGGGACCCAGGTCAGCCCTAGGGAATCATCACGGCGTTGTGAGGAACAAGGCATCTGGAAATGATTCAGGTGGCTGGTGTGGAGGAAGTCCCTTGTTTTGGTTGGAAATTTTTTTTTTTTTACCAAAATAATAGATGTTCTTAGCAATCTGTGGGGCAGAGAAGGAAGTTGTTTGAACTTTTTATCTTTTTTCAGTTCTGTTTGAATGTTTTATTGTGTACATTTCAGGTATTGTCTCTATAAATAGAGCACACTAATTTATGCTTATGTGGAAAAGTTTGGAAACTACAAATAAGCAAAAGAAAAAATTAAAAAACTTGCAATTCCATGGCCCATGGTTTTGGTATAATAACATTTTCCTTTATATCCACTTAGTTCTTTCAAAGTAAACCTTTTTTACAAGACTGGGTTCATCTTGCTCTGACCAGTGGGGCTGAGCTGGTTGAGTGTCATCCTTCCTGCAAAGCAAAGGTTGCTGGTTCGATTCCCAGTCAGGGCACATGCCTGGGTTGCAGACCAGGTCCCCAGTTGGGGGCGTGTGAGAGGTAGCTGATCACTGTATCTCCTGCACATCAATGTTCTCTCCCTCCCTTCCCATCTCTCTAAAATAAATAAATAACCACTTTAAAAAATAGACAAAAAAACAAAAACTGGTATGGATACAAGCCAGGCTTAAAAAGGAAAAGAAAAAAAAAACACCTACCAATAACATAGGTAGATCTGAAAAACATTATGCTTAGTGGAAGAACCCAAGCACAAAAGACTGCATAATGAATTATTCCATTTATGCAACATCTGGAAAAGGCAAACTGTGGGGACAGGAATCAGAGCAGCGGCTGCCAGCACTGGGGGTGAAGGAAGGAGACTGACTCTAGTCTCATGAGGGATCTTTTTTAGGGGTGACGGAGATTTTATATCTTGATTGTGGTGCTGGTTACATGACCACACATGTATCAAAACTCACAGAACTGTACACTTAAAAAGGGTGGATTTTAGCCCTGGCTGGTGTAGCTCAGTGGATTGAGTGCAGGCTGCAAACCAAAGGGTCGCCAGTTCGATTCCCAGTCAGGGCACATGCCTGGGTTGCGGGCCAGGTCCCCAGTGGGGACCACGTGACAGGCAACCACACATTGATGTTTCTCTCTCTCTTTCTCCCTCCCTTCCCCCCTGTCTAAAATCAAATAAATAAAATCTTAAAAGGGGGGTGGATTTAACTGTGTGTGAAGTATGCCTGCATGAACTCGACTCCCCGGACAAAAGTGTAGAGCTGCCAAACACAAGGCATTACCCACCAGGCATTATATATGCCACTTTTCACAGAAATGCTAAAATACCTGTGAAATATGGCAGTTGTAGAAAAACAACAACAACAATCTGGAAAAGACCAAATATGCTTAGGAAAGTGTTTGTTGTTGGGTTATCCATCTTTTGAAAAGCTCATTTCTTTTCTCTTTTAATTTTTTTAAAGATTTTACTTATTTATTTTTAGAGAAGGAAGGGAGGGAGAAAGAGAGAGGTAGAGAAACATCAATGTGCGGTTGCTGGGGGCCGTGGCCTGCAACCCAGGCATGTGCCCTGACTGGGAATTGAACCTGCGATGCTTTAGTTTGCAGCCCACGCTCAATCCACTGAGCTACGCCAGCCAGAGCAGAAAGCTCATTTCTGTTCTCCAGCAAATGCCTGCGTGCAAGGCAGCTGGCCCACTGGGGAGCAGCTGACCACGTGGACTGTGGAGGTTTTCCTTGTCACTACCTGCTTTTCTTTTCTTCTTTAAAAATATAAGCAAAGTAAAAAGAAACAACAGTAACCATTTCTCCCAATCCCAACCAGACCGTCCTTTTTCCTCCAGGGAAAGAATTCAGGGATTTCTGGTTGATCTTCTGGCCTGACGATCGCCATCTTAGAAACACTACGCGCCAAAAGTCAAAGAAATACAAGACAACCCGCAGCTGAAGACCAGGCTAGCAGAGAGCAGACTTCTGAGCAGAAGAGGGGCAAGAGTGAACCGGTGCAGAGATGAAGCACTAACAGTAAGAAAACTCCTGCTCCGGTCCCCCAGCACTGAGACCAGACCCGTCCGCCAGTCCTTGGGCCTGCGTCCAGGTTCCTTATAGGAGAGATTATTTTTGTGACAACACTGCCATACGAGAAAGGGGCCGGAATAGTCCCTAGAGTTCATAACGGGACCCGGACTGCAGCAAATGGGAGTGAGGGTATAATCCCCTCCCGACAGAAACGGGGTCCTGAAAAGACAGACTGCTGGTGATCTGGGTACTCAGTGTAGCACCCGGCTCCCAGGAATGGTGGCGAATCAGGGGCAAAGTGTTTCACCGCTCTCGGAAGACGGGTGCCCTGCCTGTTTGCCTTACACCAGGGGTCACACTCATTTTCACCGGGGGCCACATCAGCCTCACGGTTGCCTTCAAAGAGCCAAATGTAATTTTAGGACTGTGTAACTATAACTACTTCTCAACAGTTAAGTGAGAGCTCGGCACTGCGGCCGGGTAGAAACAAGGTGGAGGGCCGGATTCGGCCCGTGGGCCTTGTGTTTGCCACCTGTGTCATACACTGAAGACTCGTCTACGATCTATGTTAAGACACGGCAACAATCAAACCAACTTCCCCAGACTGATTCCTCTAAAGACAGGCAGGTTAGAGAGCAGTCCTGCCCAGGAAGGTCTACCCGAAGCCTCATTTCATTGTAACGAACAACAGGGTGTGTTACCAGGTGGGGTGGGGAGGAGAGGGGCTGACTGATGCTGAGTGTTGGAGTGCCTGAGCTGAAAAACAAATCTCTTATCCGGAAGCCCTCCAGCTAGTGGGGAAAAGAATCTTGAAAATCAGTAATTATCAGAATGGGATAATGAAGAGCTCACCTTTGGTTGAACAAGCATTGCGCCGAGTGACCTAATAACCCCATGAGGCAAGCGCTACACCTGGCCTACAGATGGGGAAACTAAGGTTCTGAGGGGTTAGGAGCTTCCCTGAGGTCACACAGTTGGGGCCAGAGTTGAAACCCAAGCAGCCTGACTCTGGAGCCTCGGCTCCTGGCCCCCGAAGCAGAGGTCCGAAGAGGCCGAGGTGGGGGTTATGGCACAGAGCTGTCAGGCAGGCCCTCCGAAGTACCCTGGACATTACAGGCTGAAGTGTGGGGAAGCACCGCAGGCCCAGGGGAAGAAGCAGCAAATGGCCTGGTGGCATGGTGGCTGTTAGCATCTGAGAGACTAGATTCTGTCGTACAGGACGCCTGCTGGGATGCACGAGAAATGGGAGTGGTAGAGGACGGAGGCAGGGCCATGCTGTGTGACCCGGTGTCCCGAGTTTGGATTTCACCCTGGACACCATGCAGAGACACGGGTGGATCTGTCAGCTGCCATGAGACTTGCCCATAGGAACGCTCGTGCAGGAAACAGGCCAGATGTAGGAGCTGTGAGGTTGAAGACGGGGGCCGGGGTGGGGACATCAGGGAGCCACTGTTGGGACACAGGTGGGGCAGGGGGCCTGAACCGGCAGCCCAAGGGGCTCCTTGTTCATAAGCTCTCCAGCGGCCAGCTGGGTGCAACTCTTACAGAGAACCCCGACCGGAACCCTGGACAGTTTGCTAGGCTGAATCCCCTTCGGGTCCCTCGGAACCCCATCTCTGAACCGAGCAGGACCCCGTGGCTCACGGATGGCACTGACCCAGTTTCATTCCCCAGGCCTCCATTTCCCCGTCTGTAAAATGAGTGAATTTAAATAGATCGTATTTTAGGCGCCTTCCTGTTCTGATATTCTTTTTTTTTATTATTTAAGATTTTATTTTTTTATTTTTAGGGAGAGGGGCAGGGAGGGAGGGAGAAAGGCATGGATGTGTGAGAGGTACATCCATCGGTTGCCTCTCACACGCACTCCCACTGGGGATGGGCCCACACACCGGGCACGTACATGCCCTGACTGGGAATCAAACCGGTGACCTTTCACTTAGAGGGCTGGCGTCCAACCAACCGAGCCTCCAGTTAGGACCCTGTTCCAACACTCTGTACATTCTTTTTACGTTAGATTCTAATGATCTCAGGCACATGAGGCCCTCAGAAGCCTCATGGACACTCTTGGACACTCTGTCCAAAGGCGCCAATGTGCTCCTTTGGTACTGTGGACAGTAATCTCACACAAACTGGACAGTGTATATAGAGGTCACTGGTGATTAATTTCATGTATTAACTTGAGTGCACCACTATACCTAGATATCTGGTCGAATATTATGCTGTATGTTTCTGTGACAGTGTTTTTTGTGAGATTAACATTTACTTTGGGGGACTTTGAAATCAGAGTAGATTCCCCTCCATAATGTGGGCAGGCCCCCCTTGAATCAGTTGAAGGTCTTCAAACCAAGACTAACTCCCCGGACTCCCCCAGCAAGAAGGAATTCTGCCAACAGACTGCCTTTGGAATGGATCTGAAAATCCTCCCTGGGTCCTTAGCTGGCTGACCTCCCCTGCAGATTTTGGACTTACAGAGCCTCCACAATCATGTGAACCAATGCTTTATCAATGAATCAGCCCTGGCTGGTGTGGCTCAGTGGACTGAGCGCGGACTGTGAACCAAAGGATCACCAATTCAATTCCCAGTCAGGGCACATGCCTGGTTTACAGGCCATGACCCCAGTAAGGGGCACATGAGAGGCAACCACACATTGATGTTTCTCTCACTCTCTTTCTCCCTCCTTTCCCCTCTCTCTAAAAATAAATAAACAAAACCTTCAAAAAAAATGAATCAATCTCTACACATACACACCCAACCCGTGTTGGTTGGTTCTGTTCTCTGGAGAACCCTAATCCTAATACTGGCACTATTTAGCAAAATTGCAAATATTGGTTATGAATCACCAAAAAGGATGCAGACTCTGTGTACTGCAGGCGAGATCTCCAAGGCATATTAAAAATAGTGAGTATAGTGCATAATCACTTGTGTAAACAACAAAAAAATGGACAAACATTTAAATTCCTACTGCTTATGTCAGGGAAAAACCCTGTAGAAGGGAACCTAGGGAACTAATAGCAGGGGTCACCGCTGGAGGAGGGCAGTAGGGGAACTGAGGAAATGGGAGATACGGCAGAGGGACCTTTTTGCTTTATTCCTTTTAATGCTCTTTGATAAACATATTCTTTGACCCAGCAATTCCACACCCATATAGTTACCTCGTAAATGTACTTCCGTGCATGCAAAATGACACACATACAAGACCATTCAGTTGCAGCGCTTCTTACAAGAGAAAAAGAATAGAAACAACTTAGACACCCACCAGTAGGGAACTGGTTAAGTAAACCATCCATTCGGAGAAATACGGCACATTTGTTTCAAATGAGGCTGTTTTCTGTTCTAATGTGATTTCCAGGTTCAGTGGAAAAAAGCAAGGTGCAGGACTCGGCATGCGCAGTATGCTACCATCTGTGTGTGTGGGGGAAACATCAAACTCTATGCATGTGTATTTGCAAATGCATAAAATATCTACAGAAGAACACAGAATAAACCAGAACAGTGCTTGACTCTGGGGAGGGGAACTAGGTAACTGGAAAATGGAGGTGTGAAAAGGAATTACTTCACACTGTATCTTTTGAATCGTGGGTACATACTACTATTCCAAAACTTTTAAATTTCTGAGAGAAGTAGGAGGAAGTTAAGTGTTAGGGCGGGGGCTAAGGTCATCTGAACACAGAGCAGAGATATGCTCTGCTTTTCATGTTTTTTGTTGGATTTTATTTATTTTTAGAGAGGGAAGAGAGGGAGAGAGAGAGAAACATCAATGTGCAGTTGCTGAGAGACATGGCCTGCAACCTAGGCATGTGCCCTGACTGGGAATCGAACCTGCGATGCCTGGTTCGCAGCCCGCGCTCAATCCACTGAGCTACGCCAGCCAGGGCTGCTTTTTATGTTTTTAACCCGAGTTTCCTCAGAACTACTCTTACAAATTCCTATGTCGGACCAAAGCTAATTTCACTGAAGACCCAGGGCCGCCACCCAAACCGGGTAAGTGATTTCTAGATCAGAACAGTAGCTCTGCAAGGCAGATGGCTCGCTCTTTAATCCATACATAAAAACAGCTGGATGCAGACTTTTTCTTTGGAACCATTTTTATTAATCATTTAACCAAGAAAGGCGGTCAGCTTGAACCAAAACAAGCTAAACAGCCCCCCACCCCCAAGACCGGCCTTGTTATAACACAATAGGGCAAAACCAGAAGTGAAGACAGTTCAGTCTCAGTTCTTTTTATTGTAGACCAAACATGTTTCTATACATAGATGCCTCCTCAAAAACGGATTAGCAGCGCACCACCACCACAGTCGTAAAGTGTAGAAATCTTGCCGGGGGCTCCCCACGTGTCTGTCATCCACAGAGTCGCCTGCTCCTCGCCCATAAACACGCCCTCGCTCTGGGGGAGGAGGGAGGGAAGCACGTATCTTTAGTGATAGCACCATCTGCTCACCCAGGAATTTTGGTGGGGAGGTGACTCACTGATTTCCTCCCCGCATCTGAGAAGCAATAGCCTTTCTGAATATCTTGTTAGATATTCTAACAAGATATTCAGAAAGGTCCTGGTCCTGGGAGATAGGTGTGGAGGTTCCCTTAACAAAGAGTTTACAGAGTAATTGTATAACCCCCTTAAGTACTTAACCCTGTTGTTTTCCAGAAACCTTGCACCTGGGCGCCCAACAAGCAAGCAGGGCCAAATTGGGGTCCCGCAGGCCTGTGAGTGAGGTGACCCACGGGAGGGGAGGTGGCAGGGGACGGGGCATGGTGGAGATGCGGGGGGACAGAAGTCAGCTGAAACACTCCATGCTGGTTCTGACTCGCTCCATCTCGTGCAGGAAGCCATAGAACTGAGGCAAGGTTAATTCTGGGGGAAGAAAATTCAACTTCAGGTAAATGTTCCCAACTCCACAGAATCATCCAAGAAAATTAATTTCCACCCAGAGATTTTTTTTTTCCTCTTTTCTGGCTTACTACCACCAAGTAGCTCTTGATGGGTAACTGATCATAATAAAAAACTGAGAATCTTGAACATAGAAAAGTTCTCAGTTCTGTAAAAAAAGGACAGGGGTTTAAAATGGCCCAACTCCATGGCACGGAGACGAGGAAGCATCACTCAGGATGTTTCGGTGTGATTTCCACAGCAAGAGCTTCTTGCTCTTCGACCTCTGCCGTTCCTTTCTCCCCTTTTCCCAAAAGGTTCTTCAGTTCTGGGGTCTCCAGCTGCCAATGGCTTATTAGCAGTCTTTGTACCATCTTTTAGGAGAGGAAAGGCAGTAGTTACATGTAATACAGCTTGGCAATGGCTTTGTTTTTCCGGAGGAAATGATTTGTGGTGGGCTGCCTAAGCCCACTGAGTGAGGAGAACACAGAGAAAGTGAAAAGGTTCGAATGGGAATTTGGACTCACCTACATATACATTTTCAGTTTGATTTCCTTTCTTAACCACCAACTTTAACTGGTTAGAAAGAAGAAATAAAAAAATTTAAATTAAAATGACAGCTGGATAAAGAAATTCTTGAAACCTGAATTTTCACTTAAACATCAAAGCATCCAGTTTTTGTAATTTACTCCCCCCCCCCAAATTTACTGATTCTAAAGAGAGGAGAAGTGGGGGAGAGAAAGAAGAACATCAATCTGTTGTTTCACTGATTCATGCGTTCACCGGCTGCTTCTTGTATGTGCCCTGACTGGGGACTGAACTCACAACCTTGGCGTATCAGGACAAGGCTCTAACAACTAAGCTACCTGGCCAGGGCAAAGCACCCAGTTTCTAACTTCAGAGTTATATAGGAACAGTCTGGATTGTCTACCAAAACTTCTAGCAAGGCCCATGACCAGAGAACAATCGAATTTTAGAAATAATGCCTGGACCCTGGTCATCGGAGAGTGAGTGTGCTGGTGAGCGTGTCTTTGACCAACCGTCTTGCTCCGAGCTGTAGAAGACACTTCAGTGGAACATCCATGTAATGGGATATTTAAAGACACCCAGTGCGGGTTTAATCATTTTTAACCAAGTCAAAAATCTACACATTTTCAATGATAAGAAGACTTACTTGTAAAAAAATACTTCCCACTTTTTCCAGCTCGCTGCTCCCAGAAGTCACTATAACACAAAAGAGAAAACCACTAAGTGTCTGGTTGGGGGCCCACTCTGAAGACCCCAATCTTGCAAGTTGTTACAGCAGAAACCATAGGGGAGTGAGTATGAGGAAAACAAAATGTGCTTTTCAGGAAGTCAACACATTAAGAGACAAGGACAGAAACTGCAATCCAGTGGACAGCAATCCAGGGAGGCAGCTGCTGGCCCCAACAGTCTCTGAGGATCGAGGACACCCCTTCCCTACTGAAGCTATCCGAGTGCCTCTGCAACCCAACCCTCTATCACCCCAAGGGCATAAGGCTGGCTTTAACTAGTTACCTCCAAATTTCCACTCCAGATCTATAAGCTGATTGATCATCAGAGTCTGACCCATGGCCCATCGAGCAAGGGTGGGGGCATTCTGCTTCCACTGGAACAAAGGCAAAAGGCTGCAGTTATAAAATAGGAAAAACCTCCCCTCTTCATTCCGCCCCCAACACAGCAATGCTATTTACACAGCAGGAGGAATGCGGAACTAAGGGCTGGTCTATATGCACAGATCTGGGGGTGGGGAGTGTAGCGGGGTAGCAGGCAAGATAAACATTTTCTTTCATTCTAAGATTTAATCCACGTTGGAACGACAGCTGTATGACATTTATGTTTGGTCAAACCAGAGGGATGCACTAAAAAAAATGCACACAAATTACAGGTGCACTAAATAGTTCAGTTTAAAAGTCGGATGTATGCTGTTTGCGTGAAACCAAGTGAAAAACATTAAGCCAGGGAAATGGCATGTGATGACTGACGGCTTTGCCTTAGGAGGCATTTTCCATTTGATTCTTTTCATGAAATAAAAGCGAACAATCGTAACCTGAAGAGGGATTATGATACCTTTTCAGAAAAGTAAGTGGCTTTCTCCTCACTAAGACCTACGAGAGAACACAGGAAGACATTATAATTAAGAGCTGCAAGGCCTGCTACTGTGAGCGGCCTCAGTGACGGTGACCTACCCAAAGTTATGAGGTCAGCCCGGACCTGCTCAGCTGTGAGACTCCTCTTCAAGGCACCTGGGGAAGGGAGAAATCAGGTAAAAAGGGCAAACCAATCCATCAGCTGACAGCATTAATGGGCACCACTCATACACCAGAGATGACAAAAGGAATATGGATACCTCAGCTAGAATATCTCAGTGCACCTGAGGACAAATGGCACATCTGAGACAAGTGGGGAACAAGAGAGACCATTTTGTTTATTGCGCAGTGTTGATCCACCCCACTTCTCCAAAAGTATGGAAGACATCAGAGACAGAAGAAAAGACTTTATGAACTTGGGGTAGGGGTACCTGATCTAAGGAAAGAATAAAGTCACAGATTCCCAAAGCAAAGTGGGGAAGTTCAATGTTAGGCTGGGCATAGGGCCAACAGCCTAGAACTGCACCACAAAATACATAACCACTAAACACGGGTGGTTATTTACATTTATTTAAATTAAATAAAATTTTAAATTCTGTTCCTTAGGCCCTGGCTGGTGTGGCTCAGTAGACTGAGAGCCTGCCTGCAGACCTAAACGTCGCCAGTTCAAATCCCAGTCAGAGTACACGCCTGGGTTGCAGGCCACGTTCCCAGTTGGGGGCGTACAAGAGGCAACCAACTGATGTTTCTCTCCCACTCTTCCTCTCTCCCGTCCCCCTCTCTCTAAAGATAGGTAGATAGATAGATAGAGAGAGAGAGAGAGATTAATTAATTAATTAATTCTGTTCCTTAGTCACACTAGCTATTTCAAGTACACAACAGCTACATGGCCCCAGTGGCCACAGTCCCGGACAGAGCAGATTATATACCATTTCCATTTCCACAGAAAGTGCTATTGGATAGTGTTGCTCTTGAAATTCAGCTTTCAGGAAGTACACCTAGATGGACTAAATTACAGTTCACAATTCCCTCTCAAGGAGGGCATCAAACCTTCCCCTCAGAAGCCCTGGAATGCTTCCCTGTGGGGGCTGCTTTGTTCTGCCCACAAGCTCCGATTCCTGCAAGCAGTGTGGCCAGCAATCTGGGCCTCTAACCTGCCAACTACGGCCTAGAGTCACAATCTGGCAACCACTTTAAAATTTTCCACATCTTCACCTTCCAGATGACTAATTAAAGAATAAGAAGACATCCACCACCACCCAGGAAGGGCCTTGAAGTAACACCCTAAACCCAAGTCCTACCCCCATCTTACTCCAGAAGAACAATCCTAACGGGGCTGTTGTCCTGCAAAATAAACCACGTCAACAAAGGGAGGAAATCTTTTATCTCCAAAATCAGACAGAGCAAGGAAGCCACAGGGAAATAAAAGAAGGCAAGACCCCAGGAAACCTTGGTCATAAAGGACTTCCAAGAAGGGGGTCACTTCCCAGCCAATCCAGTGAATTCAAACTGCCATGTGTACAACTCCTTCCCGCACATCCAGTTCAAACCCGGCGTTTTGCTCAATGATCCCAAAGCACTATGAGGTGGGCATTATCATCGAAACTTTCATTAACCAGGGAACTTAATTAACCAGGAAACCAGCTAATAAGCGCAGCAGTGTGAGGGTACCAGTGTGAGGGTACCACGAGCTTTTTGGGGGGAGAAAATAAAAAAATGTATAGTCAACAACTGCACTGCCAAGAATTCACCCAATAGATTCACCCCAAAGGTACACTTAGATATATGTGGGAAGCTCGTGGTAATGTCAGTAGTGGAGAGGACAAGTCAGAACAGTGAGTGGGCTGCTTTTGGTGCATCCACAGAGCAGCCTGGATGTCAAGGTGATTTTGTTAAAACTTAATTCAGACCAAGTCTCTCCTCTGCTGCTCAAAACCCTCTAGCAGCTGGTCGCACTTACACTGAAATCCAAAGTGCTTCCAATGCCCTGCATGAAACGGCCTCCTCTGGAGCCCCTGAGCTCTCTCCCTTGCTTACTCTGCTTTTCCTGTGACAGCCCAGGCAGGTTCCTACCTCCAGGCATTCGCCCTTGACGTTCCCTTTGCTGGGAACACTCTTCCTCAAATCTGCACAGACCCCTTCCCTTTCTTCATCCTGGCCTCTGCTCCAGTCTCACCTCTCACAGGCTCCCTTGACCCCTCTGCTCCAAGCGGTGCTGCTCCTCACTGGCACCCTCACACTGCCGCGCTTTTCCGCGCTGCATTTGTAACGACCCACTTTTGTTAGATATTTATTGTCGGGTTTTTCACTAGAACGTCAGTTTGATGAGAACTTGGTCTTTTCTGTGCATCGCTGTTGTCCAAGCTCCCAGAACAGGGTCTAGTACTAAAAATGGAAACATTCTGAATGAAAGAGTCCCACGATGGAATACTATGCAGCCTTTAAAAAGGAGGTAGCTCTCAGTGTGAGTTTACAAAATGTAACTGAAAGAAAAGGAAAGAGCAGTCTACACAGGCAATTCCTTCTGTGGAAATAAAGATGGCACAATGTCCCTATGTATGTATAGCCTTCACTGCATCCTGTCCCACAGCTGAGGAGGCAAATGTGAGGCACGTTTTTTTAACATATCTACAAAAAACTCAAGAGTGGATATCTTTTGGTAAAGGGGTTGGGTGGGGCTTTTCTTCCTTTCTGTCATTTTAGAATTTTCTAGTTGCATATAGGTTTTTTAAAATGTAAAGATGGTAAAATTGTGGGCTGTTTTTGTTTCCTTTCTTTTTTCTATTCATTGATTTCAGAGAGAGAGAGGGGAAGGAAGAGAGAGAGAGCGCTTGACAGTGACTTGCTGTCCCACTGATTCATGCGTTCACTGGTTGATTCTTGTACGTGCCCCGACCAAGGACGGAACTCGCCACCTTGGCATATCATGACGACATTCTGATCAATGGAGCTATCGGCCAGGGCTTGTTTCCTTTCTTGTATTTTTCTATAATTAAAAACATAAATGTCACTTCAAAAAAGCAGTTGAATGAATTGCCAAGGGCCACAAGCACTGGCAAATGGCAGGGACAAGTAGCTTATAGGCCAGACTGTCCCCACACCCAAGCTCTTCTGCGTCAGGTCATTTTGAGATGCTGTCCCAGGGAAGCACTACCAGGCAAGGCCTTGACAGTGACTGAAAATGAAGGCTCTCAACTACGGGGACCAAAGGGCAAGTTCTCCATCTTCCCATGACCTCCGGCAGGCAGGAACCATACTTAAAAATAAAGTGTCTGCATCATGCTAGGCCTCAAGTCCTCAACTAATTCCTTCCCTCCTCCCCTCTCTCCCTTCCTCTTCTTTCCCTAAAAAATACACCTGCATCGTGCTAGGCCTCAAGTCCTTAATCCATTCCTTCCTTCCATTCCTTCATTTATTTGAGATCTAACTGACATACGGCATTGTGTAAATTTAAGGTGTTGATTTGGTACATTTATATATTGCAATGTAATTACCACCATAACATTAGCTAATACTTCTGGCACATCACGTAATTATTTCCTTTTTGTGGTAAGAACATTTGAGATCTTGTCTCTTAGCAATTTTGGAGTTTATAATACAGTATTCTTGGCTCTCTTAACTTCCTTTCTAGCTTTTTCCTTTGGTGGTTACTTTGCACTAAGCACAAGATAGGCCTGTAGCCTAGACCCAGTGACAGACAAGGAAACTGTGTGAGCTCCAGGGCTGGAGCCACCAGGACACATCAGTTGGTGAAATTTGAGAATATCCTTTTTTAAACAGAGATGACCATCTGAGATGGTTTAAAAAGTCCCAAGCACAAATTCCCACTGGAACAGTAACCTCAGGCAAAACTTCGCTGCCATCAAACAGTATGGTGGACAGGACAGAGGTGTATGTGAGCAGGGGGGTTTAAATACTGCCAGGAACAGTTGAAAAATGAGCAAACATTGTTACTCTACCCCCAAATCTATATAAGCTTATTCAGTGTAATAAGGGAAGCCTAAGGAACAGAACTGAGCCTTGGTGAAAATTCCTGGAGGGACATGGGAGAGGATGGTGAGCTGTGTTCATTCAGTGACTGCAGACCCGGAAGTCTGACCAGCTGAATCCAGGAATGCCCCTGCAAGGGGCACGGTCCCTGTGCATGGACTTACTGAGCACCTGCTATAGGCCAGCACTCTGCTGGATGCTGGGACACATCAATGAACCCAACAGCAACAACCTCTGCCCTCACTAGGCTTACATTCTGTCAGGAGGGGAAAACCATAACTACACTGCAACAAGTAAGCCATGTATATGATAAGGTGAAAAGTGCCACAGAGAAAAGTAACAGAGCAGGTTAAGGATGTTAAGTCCTGGGAAATTTAGTTCAACTGTTGATTAAATGCCATTTGTAACTATTGTTTAATGCTAATTTTTTCTCCAGAAAGAAAGAATTCTGTTTGGAGTGGGAAAAGGGAGTTAATCCCCTTTTCTTAAAACAAACAAACAAACAAATCAGCACCCACAAGGACTAGACATCTTGCAAAGTATTAAAATAAAAAAGCCTTAAAATGTGGCCCTGCTGCCGAGTCATCCGTGATCTTGTCCAGGAGACAACTCCTTATGATAATGACAGTCACAGTATCAGCAGTGGTGTGGCTACTGCTTCCTGAAGCGAGCATGTCACATCTTTAATCTTTCTCCATTCTCGTAACAATATATGGGCTACTGGTATGAGCTCTGCTTCATCCCTGGACAAACAGATTCTTGGAGAGGTTAAGTGACTTGGCCCAAGGTCTCAGGGCTGCTAAGTAGCCACAGTGACAAGGAAGCTTACAACAGCTCCCCAGAAACCAAATGCAACTGAGGGCCACCTATAAATAAAATGCAGACAAGGGGGAAATCTGAACACCGACTGCATACTTTCATTTTAAATATGATAATGTTGTTGTGGTTTGATAGGAGATAGAAAAAAGTCCTTTTAGAGACACATAACTAGGTATTTAGGAATTCACTCATGAAAGGATTTAGAGTTGCTTTAAACTAATCCAGGCTGGAGAGCAGTAAGAAGTTGGTGGGATACAGACAAAGCGATTTGGCCAGGGGCTGACGGACTGTTGAAGTCAGGTGTTTTTAAGAATTACACATTAAACAGTAAAAGATAAACATTTAGCCCAGTGGGAGGGGAGTGTGGGGGAATGGGTGAAGAGGTGAGGGCATTGAGAAGCACAAATACGTAGTTACAGAACAGCCACGGGATGTAAAGTGCAGTGCAGGAAAGGGAGCAGCCAAAGAACTTACACGCAGGACCCACGGACATGCACGGTGGTGGGGGACTGCCTGAAGGAGTGGGGGTGCTGGGTGGAGGGGGGCAAAGAGGGAAGAATCAGGACAACTGTAATAGCATAATCAATAAAATACAATTTTTAAAAAACATTTAAAAAATCTACTCAGCTTTGATTCAATCAAAGGAGGTTCTAGCCCCAGCTTTTCCACTGCGAGACGACCTAGAGTAAGTCACTACCCTCCTGCGAGGGCTCTGGTTCTTTATCCCCAAGACCCAGACTGGACTAGACCAGCACTCCACAAAGCTTCTACCCAAACCCCCTCCCCCAGACCAAAAAAAAGTTCCCTGATTAACTGTTTCACAGATACTGGTTAAGCAGGTTTCGGAGACTAAGATATGGAAATGTGTGTGAATCTCCAAGGTTCCAAGGCTGGGGAGGTGGGGAGACAAAGTTTTTGACTGTCTGGCCGCTGAAGCCTTTTCTGAATGAAAGCCTGACTTTGGGGAAGACTGATCTGTTCTGGAGTGTTCCAAGGCCCCTTTAGCTCCAGTGAGCTCTGCTTCTGCCGTGAGGTCTGACTGCAGGGGCAGGACCAGGATGGTGGAAGTGGGAGAGGACTGCAGTCTCGCATCTCAGATCGGGAAAGGCCTTGGGTACCAAATGAAGGACTACAGACTTCATCACGTGAAGTAAATAATTGCGAGGGGGAGGAGCAGCGTGGTCCCGTTGTTCTGTGGAAGTGTACTCTGGAGCCCGGAATGGGGCACTAGAAGTGGAGATGTCACTGACACAATAAGGTACAAAGGGCCAAGAACTTGCTCTGAAGGGCAGCCTCTGGGACTGCAAAGAAAGCTGTTCACATGACCAAGAAATGAGGAAGAGGCCAAGAGACTCACGGGCCACACGCCAGGTGCTCAGGAGACACTGGAGAAGAAATGGAGAGTTCACACAGGAGAGCTCTGCAGGAAGACAAGTCAGTCACATGGGGACAAAAACAGTAAAATGAACTGTTGAGAGCAGACAAATACAGCAAACCCAAGACTTCGATTCTAGAATTTGAAAAGCTTGGAAGCTTTGGGGCATTAAATAGTCAAGAGATAAATTCAGATCCTCGCTATTAGGTGAAGGAATATTTTATTTTGTAACCTGATATTGCGGCAGGGGAGCCAAAACTAACTGAATCATCAACCAATAAAGCTAAGGTTCAGCAAGGACTGTGTTAAGTGCTTTACGGATATTCACCCGCTTATTCCTGATGACACTGCCATAAACTGCTCTTACTGCTCCATTTCTCAGATGAGAAACTGAGCCTCCGAGAGGCTGGTTTATCCGAGGTCGAATAACCACTCTCGGTGATGTGAACGACACTCAGACCCAGTGAGCCTCCAGAGCCCGTGTCTGGACTGGTATGCTGAGAGCGCTTCCGGTGTTCTCTGCATCTACAGAAAATGACCTTCTAAAAACGATCCTACTACAAACACACCCCACATCCCCCGGGAGGGTCACAGGCTCCCCCAAATTCAATTCAACTCACCCAGCATGTGCTAAGCCCTTGCTCTGTCATTAGTTAACTTGTAACTGTAGCTACAGCAAGAAGTACAAGCCTCACCCCTGACTTCGGGGACTTCAAGGAGCTAGCTATCTGTTAGAGCCAGGAGACAGACACACACAAAGCAGCATGGACAATAGAAAAGTAAATGATTAGGGTTCGAGAGCTGCAGATAAAAAAAAAAAACAGAACAGATCTCAGTTGCAAAGAGGAAGGGAGGTCACTGAGTACTGCAGTGGCTTAGGAAGGCTTTCTGAGGGAGGCCGCACAGTGGCTGGAGCTCAGGCCTGGGGAGGACTGAGGGCAGCTGGACAGGACGGAGCGGAGCAGGGAGCAGAGATGAGAAGAAAGACGGGGAAGAGTGCAGGCAGGGACATCAGGCGGAGGTCCTCAGAAAATCGGTGTCCACCACAGCTCTAGGGGAGACAGGCCTCCACCTGCAGACAAACCCATCCCCACACGGGTAGGCTTGAGGACGAGAGCAGAGACTGCTGGTCCTCACTCTGGGCACCTGTCCTCCGGAAATGCCACACACGGTGAACACGCAGACGTCCTAAGGATGCTCACTGTGGCATTGTTTCTGAGAGTGAGAAGTCAGAGCAACTGAAACACCCAGCAGTAGGAAATGGATTAACCAGGAGGAGATACTTTTAGTCCCAGGTGCACTACAGTCACCGCAAGAATGCAGATGACGTGGAGAGACCTGCGTGATGCACTCGGCATGGAAAAAATGCAAGCTGCACAGCTATTCTGTGGTTTACTCTCATTTATGAAAAATAAGACTGCATGTGTGTCTGTCAGTGTACGTAAAAACATTAAAAGACATCAAAATTATGTTGTGATTATTTCTAAAGAGTGGGATGACAGTAAAAGGGAATTTTTACTTTTGACTCTCCATAGCTCTGCACTGTTTTTTAAGTTTGCCATGAAAATTTATTCCTGAGTTCAAAAGACCCCAAGTTCCCATCCAGCCTTGTGGTTCACATGTGTCTATCCTTACACGAGGGCAAAGAATGCAAGAGGTGCACAAACAGAGAATCATAAAATTTCACAGCTGAAAACCTCAGGGGCCTCAACCCATGTGGCCCAGTTGGCTGGGCATCTTCCCACAGTGCGAGGGGCTGCTGGTTCGACCCCCTGTCGGGACACATGCCTGGGCTGCAGGTTGGGCTCCAGGTAGGGGTGTGTGGGAGGCAACTGGTCCGTGTTTCTCTCTTGCATTGGTCTTTCTCTCCCTCTCTTCCTCCCTCCCCCTCTCTAAAAACAAACAAACAAACAAACAAAACCTTTAAAAAATGAAAAATGAAACTCCAGGGATGTTCTGATTCAAGTCTCCAGCTTGACAGGGCACAAGACAGGGCAAAGGACAGGGAAGACATGGGAGGATATCCAGCAGGAACAAGTAAATTTAAGCTCCTGACTTTTAGTGCCCCATTTGGCTGAAGTCCTGGGAAGATCAGCTTATTACTGATTTTTTAAAATGATTTTATTTATTTATTTTTAGAGAGAGGGGAAGGGAGGGAGGGAGAGAGAGGGAGAGAAACATCGACGTGCGAGAGATAACATCGATTGGTTGCCTCTTGTATGTTCTCAACCAGGGACCTGGCCAGAAACCCGGGCGTGTGCCCTGACTGGGAGTCGAACCAGTGACCTTTTGGTTCGCAGGCCAGCACTCAATCCACTGAGCCACACCAGCCAGGGCTGATTTTTTTTTTTTAATTCATTTATTTTTAGAGAGAAGGGAAGGGAGGGAAAAAGAAAGGGAGAGAAAGATCAGTGTGGGAGAGAAACATCTATCGGCTGCCTTTCGCAGGTGCCCCAACCAGGTAACAGGACCACAATGCAGACACATGTGCCTACTGGGAACCGGGAATCAAACCTGCGACCCTTCACTCTGCAGGATGACGCTCAACCAACTGAGCCCAGCCAGTCAGAGCATTATTGATTTTTAAAATGCGGAAACCAGGGATGGTTTTACTTCCTCTCAACCTTGTCAACATTTACTGATTCTTTAAGACTGGGCTCGGTCCTGGCCAGGTAGCTCGGCTGGTTGAAGCATTGTCCCAGTATTCACCAGGGTTCTGGGTTTGACCCCTGGTCAGGGCACAGGTCAGAGTCAGTCAATGAATGCAGGCAGGAGCGGAACAACAGACAGACGTTTCTCTCTTTTTCTCCCTTCCCCTCTCTATTAAAAAAAAAAGGGATTGGACTCAAATGCTGCCTCTCTTTAGAGAAAATTAACTAAATTGCCAAATTAATTCTAGCAACTTTTTAGATAATACATGGCCTAAAATACACAATTAAAACAACCTGCAGTCCTACCACCCAGATATAGTCACAGTTAACATTCTTTTTCTTTCCTTTCCAAAAATAGGAGTGTGGTAGAAAGTTTTGTAAACTACAATTTTTATTAGACAGTGTATTGTGAAAGGTTTTCCATATCATTACATTTTCCTCAAATCCTCCTTTAAAATTGCTACATAACTTACATACGAGCAACCTTGGATGGAGGTACTGTGCCAAGCATTTTATTCACATTGTCTTTTATTCACAATCTTCAGACAAGACTTTCCCTCAACACACACACACACACACACACACACACACACACACACACGCCTACATGGGGGCGGGGTTGATGTCAGGGTTAAGAGAGATGGGTCCCTGGCCAAAGTCTCACCACTCACCACATGACAGACCGGGTTTCACAACCAGGTCCATCTAACTCTGAAATGTGAATTCTGACCACCAGAATGTGCCCTGGCAAAAATGGACCACAGTTCCTTACACAATCTCCAGTTGTTGGACAATTCGACTGTTTCTAATTTTCCCCTATCTTATACAGTACCCAGTGCACGTCCCACAGCTACCCCTTCCTGATCTCCCTCCTGGTTCGAAACTGCCTGACTGTTGTGGGCAAACTGCTTCTCAAACCACCTGCAGTGAAAGACCTTTTTTGTTTTCAGTCCACTGGGAATCAAAAAGTATTAATCCTAGAAATAAGAAATAAAAAACCACATACAAAATACAAGCCCCGAGTGATTAAAATAATAAAGTTTATGTTACATATATTTTACCACACTAAAAAAACAAACCAGGCATCATTTTTTAAAAATTATTAGATTTAAGAGACTTTGTCAAATTGCTATAAAAATTTCTAAATGCTTACTCTCAGTTTCTGTGCATACTATGCAAAGGCCCAGATAACATTTTGGGCACTGGAGCCAGGATGCAGACTGCACTCTGAACTGTGCCTCTGCTATATCCTGCCAGGGTTACCTCTTTACCTGGCTTCCCTCCCTTAGAATGCCAACCCCCCCCCCCCCCCCCGCCGCCGCCCCTGACGCACTGCTGACTGTTCTGGCTCCGTGTCTAGAGTGCTTGCTGACTCTCCAGACTGAAGGAATGTTCAAGTAATGTCTCTGACCTCAGACAGGCTACTCACCATTTGGAACCAGAAGGAGGCTTTTCACGATGCTCCTGAGGGGGCCAAGACTGATCTGATTGGCGGTGGCAAATTCCGAGAGCTGAGCCATAAACCTTTCTACCTGCAGAGAGAGGACAGCACAAACGAGGCCTTCGCTTTCTAAGTATCTCAGGATTACAGACCCATGCTCAGCAACTCTTCTTTTCACAAAATACCTTACCTCTTTCGGCTCGGTTAGGAAGTGGAAAAGCACTTCTGTCAGGGTGGAGAACTGCTGTGAAGGGAATAACAGAACATCAGGAAGGTTCTACTCCTGGTCAGTGTTCCCACATCCCGTCCAGCCACAGACCATCAGGAGAGAAGAGAGTAACACATGGGTATGGATACCTGTTTTGATCATCTTAAAGTTACAAATACTCACAAAACCTCCACAGTGTCAACATATTGTCTGAAACACTTGTATATTTTATTGGGACACTCGGGAGATATGTACCGAGAGACTTCAAGAGTGAGCACGTCTGCAAACACACACCTCACGAGTCTAAATATACACAAGAACACACACACTCACGGCCTGAAGGGGAAATTCACTGGAACATTAATAGCAGCCACTGTTTTAGGGTGCTTGTTTATACTTCCACATACTTATTATTCAAACATGAGCCAACCTAATACATAATTTCTCCTCCCTCCTCCGCACAAATAGTAACATACTACATACAAACTTTTCCTCTACCTTGCTTTTTAAAAGCAGTTACTTTTGCAGAGTGAGATTTGGGGTGATTTTTATTTTCTTTAGTTTCATCTACCCATATTTTCTGGAGGTTTTTACCCCCATAAGAAACTTCTTACAGCCCTGAACAGTGGGGCTCAGCTGGTTGGGCATCCACTCTGCAAAGTAAAAGGTTACCGGTTCGATTCCTGGTCCGGGCACGTGCGAGAGGCAACCCAC
This sequence comes from Tonatia bakeri, assembly GCA_004024845.1. NCBI lineage: Eukaryota > Metazoa > Chordata > Mammalia > Chiroptera > Phyllostomidae > Tonatia > Tonatia bakeri. Next base: position 182,397 of record PVIA01002768.1, read on the forward strand.
TGATGTTTCTCGCTCATATCGTTTCTCTCCCTCTTTCTCCCTCCCTCCCCCTCTCTCTAAAAATAAATAAAATCTTAAAAAAAAATCTTGTGTGTATATTATATGCATAGAACAGTAAAGTTTAACACTTTTTTATTCATTGTCTTAGACCAGTCTCTTATTATTTTATGCACGTAAACTCTCTCTTTATCGGTCTTGTATTACTAAGGACTGAATGTTTGCCCCCCAGAATTCCCATGTTGAACTCATTAGTGTGTTTGGAGACAGAGCCTGAGAGGAGGTGGTGAAGGTTGAATGAGTTCATAAAGGTGGGGCCCTTAATCCCACAGGGCGGGTGTCCTGGGAAGAGGAAGAGACAGCAGCGGTCTCTACATGACACAGTCCTGTGAGGACACAGGAAGGTGGCCATCTGCAAGCCAGGAAAAGAGCTCTCACCAGGAACTGAATCTGTAGGCACCTTGATCTTGGATTTACCAGCCCCCAGAACTGTGAGAAATAAATTTCTGTTGTTAAAACCAGTCAGTCTGTGGTGTTTTGTTATAGTAGCCCGAGCAGACTGAGGCATATGTGACTGCTTTCCCATGTCCCCTCCCCATGGACAGTGCGTGGCACAGTGGGGAAACCTAAGTAAGACACGGGAGTTGGAAAGACCCAGGTGTGAATCGGTATTTTCCTACTTACTTCACCACGTAATCTTGGCCATGTTACTCAGCCTCCCTGTCTCAGTCCCCATGTCCAGCACATATTCAAAAGTGACCAATGCAAAGCCTCCAGCACGGTGCCAAGCTAGAGGCTAAAAAAATGGCAGCAATTATCACAGCCATCACTGGAGTCACTGCGCCATTTGATCCACCTTTCTGAAGCAATACAACATTAAAGAAAGATTACATACAGACACTCAAGCTCCAAGTCACCAGCGCTGTACATGTAATATGACGGTCAAGCGCACCTGCTCCTCGGCCATAACCCACTAAACTCCACACAAACTCTGGCATGGCTCTGTATTACTTTATTCTAAAAATGTATTGTTTTAAAGCCTGCCTTTGAAAACATAAAATCAATATATGTGCAAGGTTTTGCAAAGACCCAACTAGCATGAAAGATTGCAAAATACAACATTTCTCTTTCTACCTGCCCCCACCGCAGTCCCACTCCTAATATCCCTGTGGCTTTCCCATCATTTTATTTTCACTTATTTTAAATACAAACGGAATCGTACTGAACCTGCTCCCTGCACCCTTTTTCCCCACTCATAGAAATCAATCATGTCAGCAGATAGAAGTCTACACAGCTTTTTCAACAACTGCATGGGACTTGACTGTACAGTTACTATAATTTAGCTTCCTAGAGATGAACATTAGTGTGTGTGGGTGTGTGTGTTGTTGGTATTATTATAAACAATGCTGCAATGACTATCCTTCTGCGTATATCCTTTTGACATATGTAAGATGAATTCTTAAAACCTAGGTCAAAGGACATACGCATTTTAAATTCTGAGAACGTGCTGCCAAACTGCCTTGCAAAGAAGTTGCAGATTCACACTCCAGGACACTTTAACCAGCGGGATCCACGCGTTGTCTCTGCAGCATTTACGATATTGAGTATCAGCCCTGCCTAACTGCTGACCCTACACAGTAAAAATGATCGTCAAGACTGGCTTGAGAATGTGTTCAACTATTTGTGAGTTGTTTTTTTTTTAATTTCTTTACATTTTTTGCTGCAAATCTGTGGAACTATCAGATCTTCGGCCAACTGTATTTCCTATGCCACCCAAAGCCTACCAAAAAAAAAAAAAATAGGGCAGCTGAGAAGCCCTTCAAGTGCTGTTTCATTTACAGGCTTCAGCCTGGCATTCAGGCTCAACCTCCCTGTGAAGTCTCACCACCCACCCCCCTTCTCCTCTCAAGAGGGGCCTCAAGCTAATCTGATCTGGAGGCTGTTACAGACCCCCAGCTATCTCCACTTTCCCAAGCCCTCCCTGTCCTTCAAAGCCCAGGCCAAGATACCCAGTTGGGAGTTGGAAACTCCCAACAAGAAAGGGACCTACCCAGATTCTTAACCTCTGAGGCTCCCTCTTGGAACTCTGCCTGAGGGCACTTAGAATTTTCAATCTCCATAAGGAACAAGAACAAGCCTTAGCAGAGAAGGTTCCTTGTAAGGTTTTGTATTGTCACAGCACCTTAACTGTTGTGAGGGCACAGTATTTGCTGAATAAATGTCCTTTGAACATTTCCCCCCAGTCTTTGCCTTTGTACCTACATAACTGTGGCTCCCTGGGATGGTCACCTGCCTGTGACCACCGGAGGGATCAAAATGGAAACTATGTCACCAGTAAACGTATCAGGAGATGCTGAGGACCATTCCAGACTAAAGAAATGCAATCAGTAAAACGAGGAGACTTTCATTTTCACTTATCAGATTGTTAAAAAAAAAAAAAGTTTGACGACATCAGTTCTGGTCAAAGTAAAAGGAAACAGACAGGCTGACACAGTTGGTGAATGGAGGGACTGGAGCAACATTTTTGGAGGGCAATTTGGCAATCTGCATCGAATTTTTAAATGACCTTGACCTAGTAATTCCATTGCAAGTACACCCTTCAGATATGTTCCAAAAAAGTATTCCCAGACGCATTTACACAAAGCAGTTCATTGGCAGCAGTGTTCATAAAAGCTGAAAACAACTTCAAGGAATATCACACAATTCCCTTTAATGTAAAAAATAAATAAAGGCTACCTATATATGATGGCAGGTGTAGATTTTTTTCCTCCACAGACACATAAATAACTGTTTAAATGACTATTTCCGGGGACAAAAGAAATAGGTATTTTGTTTTCATTTTATACCTTCAGGTAATGTTTGAATTTTCTAACATGTGTCACTTTGCATTTATAGCTAAATGAGGGGCATGTAGACCATGTGTTTCCTTCTTTACATTTTTCTGAATTTCCTCTCTCACAAGCATTCTAAAAATGATTATTTTTTCATCCCACCTACTTTCAAGGCTCTGTAGGACCTAGGACTGACCACCAGCAGCACGGAGCACATGCAGACACACTGAACACTGCACTGTGTCTCCGTTCTGCCCTGCTCTGGCAGGTCACAAAAGGCTAGTGTCCGTGAAGGCTCTGTAAACCTCACTGGGTTTAGTGGCTAGCTGGTGTACACTAGGCATTCAGATGAATACCTACCGAATAAGCAATACATGGAGATGCCAACATTAATAAAATGATTCTTCTTCTCCTTTAGGCCTAGGTTCAAAATAAACTCAGCTGATAGAGTGGGTACTCAGAAAAGTTTGACCATCCAACAAAAGGGGAGCCAAGATGACCCCCAAGGCTGATAAGTTGCTTATCAGGAAAAAGCTTTCCATGTTAAAAACAAAGGTAAAGGTTTAGAGTGTGTTTCAAGGCAAGAAAATGGGTCAAGTCCTGACCTTAAAGGAAATGGTTTATATTTTCCAAGTTGGGGGGAACTTTAGGGATCATACAATCCAGTAGCTTAAAGTTATTATTTTTAGTTCAAGTATAATTGGCATACAATATTACATTAGTTTCAGGTGGATGCTTAAAGTTTTTTTTGCAGCAGAATCTTTTTTATTCTCCCAATGGAAGTCTTCCAGAAAACGGCTACACATAAACAAGAAACATGTAAGCTACCTCGTTCAGGAGATCATCTACAAAGCCCTGTTCCAGTGTGTTTAATTCCCTAGGATCTGGAATTCAGACATCTGGCCCTGAATTCCTGGCTCCATCACTTCCAGGCTGTCTGGCTTTAAACCAGTCACTTTATTTCCCTGAACCATTTTTCTTGTCTGTGAAATGGTAACAAAGTTAGCACCTAACCTTTGAGGTTGTTGCTAACATAAAGAACTTAAGACAGTGCCAGGCATATGGGGCGTGCCCAACAAGAGTGAGCTGCTTTCATCTAACTGCTCTGTGATTGTTTCATCATCTGTAAAATGGGATTAATAATAGTGCCCACCTGGGAGAGTGGTTGCAAGGATTCAATGCATCAATATACATAAAAGCACTTAGAAGTGTGCTCTAGTACAGTAGCCACCAGCCACGTGCAGCTACAGCACTTGAAAAGGGCTAATCTGAAACATGCTATAAATGTAAAATACATGCCAGAACCAGAAAACTTAGTACCCAAAGTAAAATATCTCACTGATATTTTTATGTGGATTACATGTTGAAATAATACATTGACAGAGGGGATTAAAGAAAACATTAACTTCCCGTTCCTTTTTAATTTTTAAATGTGGCTGTTAGAAAATGTAAAATTAGACATGCAGCTTGTAATTTATTTCTATTGGACGCTGCAGCCTGAGAAGACGGCTGTCATTACAATCACTGTCACCACTACTTAATGAGAACACAGTGGGTCGTGGGGGTGCTGCAATGAAGGGGAGGGCCCCACCTCCTGGAAAGTTACGACCCAGCTCGGGAAAGAACTCTGCAGGGGGTGGTGAGAGGCGTCACTTTCAGCTATTTTGTCTGCCTCGGGGGCATCAAGGGGCATCCCAGGGACAGGAAGCCTCCAAGGCGGACTGGTTGGCACCCGTGGCCTGGAAAGGGGCAAAACGGCTTTGGCAGCTCCACTCCCGTGAAGACCGGGCCCTAGCCTGTGCAGAGTACACACCGTGTCTTTCTTTGCGGACTATGGGGCCACATTCCCCTTAACTGGAGTTGTGGGCGCGGGGGATGTCATCGCCAGCTTCGCCCCAGCCCCTGCCCTCGGACCCACGGAACCCTCCCTGGCCTGGCTATTACGTCAGCCCGCGCGGGAGCCCGGACTCCCTAGCCCCCCTCCAGGCTGCCCTCGGGATGCCCGGCCCCTCCCCCAGCGCCTCCGCCCAGCCCGCCCACCAAGTCCCGCTGCTCCCCCAGCCCCTCGGCCCCCCAAAGTCTGCTCAGATCCCAATTCCGCTCGGCCCCTCCTTGAATCCCCCCAAAGCCGTGACGCGCACCGGACGCCGCTCGGTCTGGTCCCCCCGAGCGCTACTGGACCCCAGGCTGCGCTCTGCCTAACCGTGCAGCTTCCCGCTCAGCCCGGCCGGCGCCACCTCGGGCCGCGGCCCCGAGGCCCCGCGCCCCAGTCGCCGCGCGCCCAGGTCGCCAGGCCCACCTGCACGCCCAGCTGGTTCAGCTGCTGCATGTCGCCGCCCACCGCCTCGGGCACGGGGTCCTGCGTGCAGTGCAGGCGGCCCATGGCGGCCCCGCAGCCCCGCCGTCTCCCTCCGCTCCCTCCTCCGCCGCCGCCCGCCTCGCCGCGCTTCCGCAGCCGCACTTTCGCCACGGCCCGCCGCCGCCGCGCTCCTCCCCCAGCCCGCGCGAGAGCGGGGCGGGGCGGGGCACCCCCGAGGCGCCGCGCACACGCGCGAACTCCGGGGCGTGGGGGCGGGGCTTCCCGGCGGAGCGCCCTGGACGCGCCGCGGACACGCGCGGCCGCTGCGCCCAGGGGCGGTCCCGGAGGAGCGCGGGATTCTCTCTCTGCTCTCCCGCTGGGTGCCTTCTGGGTGCAGCCTGGCCGTTCCGAACCTCGGTTTCATTATCGCTGCAAATGACCTGTGGGGTGGCTAATTCCAGAATGCTTGCACCGTAGCCTGACCTCGGGAAGTCCTCAGCCAGTGGCGTGGTGCTGCTCGGCGTGGTGCTCCCATTGATCACGGCCGTGCAGTCAGGCCGAGCGGCCCCGCGAGGGCCTACGCCAGAGTAGAGCAGTAGGTCTGGGGGGCTTACTCCGAGGCCCACGACTGGGTCCCACCCCCAGTGTCTGGTCGGGAAGGTCCGGGACGGAGCCTGAGGATTTGCATTTCCGGCAACTCCTCAGGGACGACCCTTGGAGAGCTTCTGGAGTGGAGGGTCTGACCGAGAGAAGTGCGCGGGCTGTGGCAGTGCCGGGGAGGGCAGTGGCCAGGCGGGTGAGGGGAGGTTGGTGGGATGGTTGATAGTCACTGCGGCCCTGAAGCGCTTTCACCCGAGTTCTCTTCCAAAGGACCCCTTGAGTCCCCCAGGTCCCCATTAAGAAACGGAGACATGCTCCCTGCAGTCTAGGACCTGACCTCCAAGACCTTCACCTACCCCTGTGCCCGGCCTTGAAAACATGGAGGTTTTGCCTAGAGGATATGGGGTCGGGGAGAACGGGCAGGGTTGACTGGACTTCTCTGCCAGGCTTTCTTCTTTACCCTTCCGGAAAAATCCCTCTGGAAGGGTCTGAGGAAAACACCTTCTATCCAGAGGCCAAGCCCCTCACCTTTAATCGTTATTCATTATTTCATTCATTTATTCATTCAACAGATAATATTGAGTGCCTACAAAGGGGCGGGTGCCAGGACAGGTGCTGGGACATCACAGTGACAAAATTAGATGCAGTGCCTGGCCTGGTAGGAGAGAGTTTAGTCAAGAAGTCAGACAGACACATGTGAAATTCGTGTGTGTGCAAAATCATTAACTGGTGCCAAGAAGGACAAAATACTTTGAAAATGTGTCCAGGGCACTTGTCCAAGTTCAAGGTACAAGTAAACCTTTGGGCTTCAGACGGACAGAGGTTGAACTCGGACTTCTTGACTCACCATCCAGGAGTTTTTATTTTAAATATTTCTAATCTTTTAAAAAAGATCTCGGACAGGGAATTATATTCATATCTTTAAGAGTTAAATCAATGTTGTTGAAGTATAATTTATATACAATGAAATGTACTCATTTTAAGTGTGTTTCTTTAAATTACTTTAGCTTTTTTTTTAAACATCCTTGAGGAAACCACTGGATTTCCTTTATTTCTGCTCCTACAATGACAATGACGGGTGCTGAGGCACTTCATAAATATGTGTGGAATGTGATTAGCTTATGTGACAGAAAATAGAAAAAGGGAGAAATTCCCTTGAAACTGCAGGCCAACACTGTAATGAGGCAGTGACGGCATTGTCTTCCAGACTTTTTCCACAAGATGAGCCATTCGTTGGGGTGTCTGTGATTGGTTTTGCTTTCACATAATCAGGGGTCTCCCCAGCTATTAAGTTCTGTTCCTCGAAGTGTGGTCCTTGAGCCAGCAGCACGGACATGACCTGGGGGCTGTTAGAAATGCAGACTCTCAGGCCTAACCTAGACCTGCTGATTCAGGATCTGCATTTTCAACAAGATCTCCAGGTGATTGCTGGGTACATTCAAGTTTGAAGTACAAATAATAACCATTTTTAAATGCCTACCATATGCAGGGTTTTTTTTTAAACACTCAAACACACACCGTGTATGTTAATAGTTTGCATAACCTACCTGTTGATCATATTATTTCTATTTTCATGCTTATCACATGGAGTTACTGCTGTTTACACATTTGGCTCCCCCACTTACTAATTATTTTGTCTTGGGCAAATTACTAAATTTTCTGTGCCTCCATTTCTTTTTTTTAAATTATTTTTTATTTTTATTTTTAATTTATTGCTTTTTAGAGGGGGGGGAGAGGGAGAAAAAATCAATTTATTGTCCCGCTTATTTATGTATTCATTGGTTGACTCTTGTATGTGCCCTGATTGGGGACTGAACCCACAACCCTGGCTTGTGGGGACAACGATGTCACCAACTGCACAACCTGGCCAGGGCTCCATTTCTTTTTTTCAGTTGTAAAAATGGAGATGATAATAGAACCTACTCGAAAAGACAAAATGAGATGATGCTCGTAAAACACTGAAGACAGCAACTGGCCCATGGTAAGTGCTCAAAAATGCTTGTTATTATCCCAGTTTTTCCAAAGAACATGGTAAAAAACATCCCTTTACACAATTTTTTCCCCACATCTGATCATTTCTTTGGGAAAAATACCTAGAAGGGTCAAGGATACTATGTTCAGAGTTTCTGGGTTCAAAATAGTACAAGGATGGACAAAATTTCAAGGTAGGGAGAGGCAGGACCAGAACTGATCTGAGAACATCCAGAACTCAGCATTTCACCTGGAACAGGGACCTGCAGGCAGGTCGATCCTGCCAACAACCCACTGCCCTCAGCCCCAAGGAGGAGTCCAAGTGCTCTGAAAGAAGTCCTCACAACCTCAGACAACACTATTCTTGGCTTAATTCATGAATGGTACAAAAACATCATCATAAAATACGGCATAATATTCCAAGGCCTGGCCAGGTAACTCAGTTCACTGGAGCGTCATCCTGATACTCCAAGGTTTTGAGTTCAATCCCCAGTCAGGGCACGTACAAGAAGTAACCAATGAATGCATGACTAAGTGGAACAATGAATTGATGTTTCCCTCTCTCTCCTTCTCTCTCTAAAAATCAATAAATTAAAAATATATATATTCTATTGAATGCCCATATCTAATTCCCACGATTGCCTATTTAGGCCTTTACGATTTTTCGGTTTTATTAAGAACTTCGCAACTAACAAAAGATAATAGATAAAAATGGTCTTTCCGACACTCTCCTTCACAATCCGCTCTCGGATAGAGGAAGGAGCAGTCACTACTGTTAATGTGATAACTTCGTAGCAGGAAATGCAGACCTGGGACCAGGCCTCCCTTCTAAAGAACCCCTGCCTCCAGCAGCTCCCATTTCAGCCTTAATGAGGGACCTCGCTCCCTTCATTCACTTTAAAATGTCCCTGTGGAAAGCAAAGGAGACCCCCTCCCCCAACCTTGCAAGTGAAAGAAGTTCATTAAGAAGTTCTTTCTCAGGCGAGAGAATTCCTGCTGGGAATTTCACCAAGGGGCCATGTTCTCCCTAGGAGAAAGGCTGGCCCTTCACTCTCTAAAACGCCGAAGGACATAGTTTAAAGACAAACTTTTTATGTTGCGATAACTGTAGATTCGCAGACAGTCGTCGCAGACAGTTGTAAGAAGTCATACAGTGAGATCTCTGCACGCCTTGCTCAGTTTCTCTCAATGCACAGATTTCATGTGGCACACTCACACACTACAGTCTCACACCGGGGGACTGGAACAGCATAGATACGGAGGGATCCCACATGTTGCCCAGGGGCATTTTAACAGAAGGGGCCAAGTCCAGGCCCTCTTCTACCGAAAACTGGGGAAAAAATTACTGTGGACATTTTCACGTTTCCAGTTATTATCCTAATCACAGCTTCCATATTAGCTCCTTTATTATAAAGGCACATAACAAAAAGGCAAAATGACAGTTAGCCTACACTTTTCAAAACACCTATGACATGAAAGTTATCAACAAAGCAAGTCTGGGGAAATTTTTCAGATCAAAAGGAACTAAAAAAGACAAGTTAACTAAATGCAATGTGTGACCTTGGATGGAGATACACAATTGCTATAAAAACATAAAAAGATATTACTGGCACAGCAGTGTGAATACACTTTACTAAAACTGTACACTTAGAAATTGTTAAGATGGTAAATTTTATCATGTTTTGTTAAACCATCATTTTTAAAAGGCCATTATTGGGACAATTGATGACATTTGAATACAACGATAAATTCGACAAGAATGTTGTATCCGTGTTTAATTCCTGAATTTGATAATCATACTTGGTTATGTAAGAGAATGTCTTCGTTCTTTAGAAATACATGCTGAAAGTATTTAAGGTAAAGGGGGATGAAATGTTTTAAGGAAAAATCGAGAGGGGACAGTGCCAGTGTGGCCCATGTTAACAACTGCTGGTGCTGGGTAAAGAGTATATACAGTTATTCTCTGTATTTTCCCTGTCGCTCTTCTGTAAATTTAAATTTATTTACAAAACAAATTTTTTTCTTTTTTTAATAACCTTTATTATGTTTTTTTAAAATCATTGTTCAAGTACAGTTTTCTCCCCTTTACTTCCAATCCAGCCCACCCACCCCTCCCTCCCAACCTCCCTCCCACAAAACAACTTTTAAAAGGGGGTTAAGAAAAATTAAATGATCTTTGTTCCCATTCTCTCACAAGGGAAATAATTTTTTATTTTTACGAATGTATCTTTGTGTGCCGCTCTGGGAAAAGTGCGGGCCATTTACATGCATTTTTCTCCCTTAATCCTTTCAGTGAGCCCACTGGGAGGTCTTAACTCTCATCCTTGTTTTTTGTAGGAGGGGAGATGGGTCTTGGGGAGGTGCTACCCAGTCATCTGCCAGTTGGGAGCAGGACTGAGGGCCCCTCTAAATCTGCTCTCAGGATCACTCTGGAATGACCAATTAGACTTCTTTCTCCACATTATTATTATTATTATTATTATTATTATTATTATTTTTGAACTATGGACTCATACGTGCACTGTTTACACTGTTCACAGCATCTTGACTTTTCACTTAGTCTGTCTGGGAGCCCCCTCCCTATCATTACTCGCAGACTTGCTAGTTCTTTTCACAGCTGGGTAGTGTTTCATTGTATGGGTAGGTCCTCTCTGATTTAACCACTTACGGTTTGCCCACGTTTTCACGATTACAAACAATGCTAGAGAGAGCATTCCTGCATATACAGATATCTTATGAATGACATTACTAGGTCTCAGAATGGGACTGCTAGGTCAGTACCTTCCATTTGGGTGGGAGTTGCCAAATTCCAAGAAGATTTGAAGTCAGCCTTGTGTCACAGGTCTGTTTCTGTGGCTTTTTTTTTTTTTTTTTCAATTTAAAAAATTACTTTAAATTGATTTGAGAGAGAAAGGGAGAGAGAGAAACATTGCTTTGTTGTTCCATTTATTTATGCGGTCATTGGTTGAACCAGCAACTTTGGTGTGTCGGCGTGATGCTCTAACCAACTGATCCATCCAAGCCAGGGCTCAAGTAACATGTCTTTATTGAACACCTACTATGCACCACCACATCATGCTGGGTGCTGAGACAAAGCAGTGAACCAGATAAAAACTCCCCTGCTGGGAGGCTGTTAAGGCAGAGGAAATGAGACACTTAAAAAAAAAGAGTTAAAAAAATAAAAATAGTAAATCGGAACCAGGTTGGATGCAAATCCAAGAACACTCGGAGCCGTCGTGAGATTATCATTCATTGTCAAACCGACTCTGAGCCCCTGGAAGCCAGGGGAGAGGAGGCAACTCCACTTTTAGTTTTTTGTCCTTATACAGGTAAACGAATACAACCTTCTATGGTTGAATTTCTAGGTGAGTTCCAATTCTGATTTTTACACAGGATGTGGTGATGAACTTACTTTCCTGCTTAAAAATATTTTTCCAAACCTCAAGATTTTCCCCTTGAGACGAATTTGAGATATGTAATTCCTGGAGTAAAGTTGAAGCCTTTTTGAGATCTTTGGCCTAAACTCCAATGGAAATTTACACGCTCCTCTCTAGAAATTTGCTCTCTAAAGAGCCTTTCGGTAGTTCCTAGTTTTGAGGGTGGAGGTGATAATGCCTCCAAACTTTTGGGAATCTCACCCCTTGCTTCAAATTCAAGTTAGGACTCCTTTGCCTAAGAAAACAAGGGCTCGGATCTCTATTGTCCGCTTTGTTTGTCTCCTCAGGAAGGCCTGCCCGGCCCGACTGATGCTGCAATGCAAGTCCCTGCTGGGTGCCGCGAACACGACCTGGGAGTGTAACCTTGGAGGAGCGACCTGGAGAACTTTCTCTCCTAGACCCTTTTTATCTTCTTAAAGATTAAGGAGCCCCTTCCTTCGTTCAAGCAGCGGATCTTCACTGAGCACCTCCTACACGCCAGGCCCCTGACCGGGTGCTGGGGACAGGGCAGCTCAGACAACGGCACCTCCCC